>JAULBM010285199.1:0-16287 GCA_032357055.1 Geukensia granosissima
TTAAAATATTAAGTTAAGAGTTTCAAGACCCGTTCAGAAAGATATGGCCGTTTCAGATCAAAAGTGGGTTACTAGTGATAGTCGTGACCAGGATTTGTCACGTAAATTCCTACAGTAAAAGATAAACAAATTTAATTCGTGAATACCTTTCTGGCCATGTCCCCACATCTCATTTTATCCAATAGAAGGCATATGCTGAAAATAAAGGGCAATCCCCTTTAAAATGCATAGAAAGCGTATGGATTTCATATTATAACAATTGTCAAAATATAAGAACTTTTTCAAAACTTTTCACAGGCGTAAACATATAAAAACATTTAAAAGTGTGTATCTAATTTACTGCTACCGACTTGTGCACTACTCATAGGCAAGTTGGTCTAACTTAATATGAAAAATAAAATACCAAATTACCAAAGTTAAATAAATATGGAGAAGTTTAGTATGCTATATGTTCATTTCAGGAAGGAACCTCTCATTAGTAGCATTAGAACCAAAACATAGGAAGTCCAAGATCCAAACAGAGCCAAGGAAGCATTCAAACCCAAACAAATCGAAATGGGATGCCAAATCCGACGGCAGGGACAACTACTTAATGCTATACTTTTCATAGCCTTTCCGTATTTCCAGTGTTTTAAAATTTTAGCAAATGCAGCAAATTTCTTTAAAACATTGTTTGATAAATTTCATGTCAGACAATTCTGTCAACCAGGCTGATGAACTCTTGGTTGTAATAGAATTTAAGACTACATATATGTGAACAAAATAAGCAGGAAAAACGGGCGAGAGTGTCCTCTTTTGAGATGTAAGCATTTTTAAATTTGACAGGAAAGGTTTTCTCTTTATTTTTCAAAGGTTTTGTTTATGGACGTTCTGCCTATTAAAACAAATTAAGAAATAAAAAGGATTTTTTAAAAACTTCTCAAACGGAATGAAAAGAAAAGTGGGGTTCACTTTTCAAAAAAAACATAAATGGTATGAAATGGATAAATTCAGAGGAGTTCGAGAACCAGACAAAAGACGAAATTTTTAAAGACACCTTTTCTTTACAACGCTATTAAATATTTTTTCTTAAAACGCACTATATATTTTATTATTTGACATGATATAACGTCTTTCTTTTATTAAAACAATTAGAACATTGTAGAATTCTTGTCTCAAAAATAAGATTTTCTACAAGACTTGAACCTAATACTATAACATATGAGACATTTAAAGACATTTAAATTAGTATTTGCTGCTTCTCCACTAAGCACGCAGCATTAAGGAGAAACAGCAAAGACTGTCGCGAATCGGCCCAGAGTCAGAATAATGTGTGACTTGGTATGCGGCACGTCTTCCTGTGGACTGTTGCATTCGTGAGCTAACATGTCAAAAAAGCGACTCAGTATCTCTGTCTAGCACAAAGCAGGATTCATTTATCATCATTAATAAATATGCTTTTGTACTGAATAATCGTGAAGTATTAGCCGCTTGACGTTAAGCAATAATTAATCAATGAAATACTTGAAAGCAGTACATACATTTTTGGATAATATTAGGTCGATGATCGTGTTTTATGTATAGTGTCACATTTCTTATTTAGGGGTTTTTACAGCTTCCGTTATGGTATAGACTCGGTTTTATTTTTGGAGGCCGTAATGGGACCTGTAAAAGTTTGAATTCTATTGTCATTTGGTAGGTGGGTTTCTCATGGACAATCATACCACATCTCTTATTTTAATATATCAGTTGAAACAACGAAATTTTCTTCATACACGGTTACTGGCTAAAGACATAAAGCATGCAGCTCGTTAAACATGTTTCATTGTTGCAAATGAGTCAATGTTGATCCCAAAGACGAAATATTCAAAGATCTTAAACAATTGTATAAAGATAACACTTAGGAATACGGTTATTCTAGCAAATGATATGTCCTCATGGGCTGTTTGTCACAAGATCATTTACTGAGTTTTCGTCTCCTGGGGAGCCAAGTAAGCGTATCTTTTCTGGCAACTTTTTCATTCGAGAAAAAAATACTTTTTTTAGATTTTTATATCAAATGCCCAGCCAATGAGATATGATCATATATGTTTAATACGATTATGTCGAAGAGGTAAAAATCGTAAGTAAAAGGTCCATCAAGAGCGTGCAATTTACCTAAAACATGAAAAAAATTCCACACTGCAGCAATATTGATTGATTGCTTGATTGTTGGTTAACATCCAGAGGCAAATATTGCATGCATATTCAGGACGGAAACAAGTAAACGAACAATACAACAATATGTCGACTATGAGCAATGAACCGAAAGGGAGGGACCTTTAGACTGCCACTGGATAGGGCCGAAAATTTAGCCTTGCATCTGGCCGCCTACTGACCACTCAAAATGAATTGTTACAAGGGGTATTTAGCGTGCTTAGGACATGGCATTTCGTAAACACAGGCCGTCTGTAACGTCTCCCTCTGTAAGGATTGTGAACTTATACATCCCTCACACACCCAGGGACGCCCGTTTAAGAGGGCTAGTGCCTCCAGGATGGAGATAACTTGTACCTATTCTTTCCCCGGCACAACCTTCGAGAAGGGGAGTTCGAGTATTATACATCCCACTCGACTAACGGACGCCCCTTTAGCAGGGGTTCTACCTGCAGGCGGAGAAACCGAACAACATTTTTCTATACCCCGGCCGCCCTCGGGATGGGGGGGGCACAGATAGAACACAAACATTAGGTCGTTGTACACTTAATGGACGCTGCGATAAAACGAATTCTGAAGGGTTTCTTATGCTATTTAGGTACCCCATTCATAGCCAGTAATCCTTTTTTACAAATTTTTTTTTTAGTCTAACAGGAAAACTCAATGAAATTACACTTAAGATATTTTGTGAAACTGACTGCTGTCTAGTCAATTTCATTATATGTTTTTAAAACCTGAATTACTTATCTTACTCCTCGATCTACCTACACAGTAATAAAATCTGTGACTGTATTATTCTATGTTCAGCATAGCGTTTATAGATACAGATCGTCGAAAAACAGCGTGTCTACTTTGATACATAAAATACCCTTTATAGTAGTGAAAAAAAGGAGAGCATATGAAAACCGATGGGCAAACAAAATGGGACAAGTAAAAAGACATGGCAATATCGAGACCATGAACAAGATGGAACATCACACATTATGAATTTATAAAACTTAAAACAAACATACAACTATGGACAATGGAGTAAATAAATGTATCATAAAATGCCAATATCAATTTGATGCACAGTATCGCCATTTCATAGATTGACAACTCGTCAGGAGTGCACGAAGTCAAAATGTTGGAAATTTAAAACTTGTTAAAACCAACAAAAAAAATCTAAATAAACGTAAATCCAAACTAAGCTGAGGGATACCTTACGGGATCCCATCAAAAACCGGGATTGAACTGATGTGGTCCCTAAAGGAAAGTAGTTCGTGCCTCTCTAAAGACACCCGCTCCAATGTCCATTTCCTAATACGGTGTTAGCCAGTTTAGGCTTAAAGGGATTACAACATCCAGGCGGAAAAGTAAACAGTCTGCTTTTAGTTTTGTCAGTAACTTCACGGGCACAAAATCCTTCTTCATCTCCAAAACGGACATTCAATACCGGCCAACAAGTTTGTAGAGTTTGCCGTAAAATTTCTGGATTGATGACCTCAATCAAAGCGCAAATTATCGCTGTTAAAGCACTGTTAACTGACAAGAGTTCACAGGCGATTGGGGAATAGGACCCCCTCCAAGCCCCATTCTTTTAGTCTTTGTAACTGTTCCACTTTATCTAAGTTTTAAAAATTTAGTAAGAGACCAAGTGACCCGCAGCACTTTTCGATTCTGTTGTATTAGATAACTGCACGTAATATTAAAAACCACAAATTATTAAAAAAAATAAAATTAGAAAAAGTGGAAAGGGGTGTATGGGGGTCTAAAGCCCTATGCGCCTGTGTAAAAGTTTTAACAATTCTATTAGACGCAAGCTTAATACCTCACACTTTGTCGGTTTGATTCCAACACAATCTTTCATAAGTGAATTTGTTACAGAAACATCTTTAAGCACATCTCGGTAATATATTCTGACAATCTCTATACCTGGATTACATCTATAACACGATATCCAAACTATCCTAACTAGAATGTAAACTAATGAAACCTGTTACTTGCTACCCAGTTAAGAGAATATATTTTTAAGCTTTAGCCTCCTACATACATTTGAATGAAGTTTTCCTATTTGCCCTGTGACCACACAATGTTCTTTATAGATCCTCATTACGTATATTTGAAAATGCTCTTTAAGGAGTCATTATCTCGGGGTATAACCTCTAGGTCGAAAATTCTTAGGAACGTATAAATAATGACGATTTTCCTAGTTGCGGGTTAAAAATTTACTAGAAAGTACTGATTATTTCAAATAAATACATGTACAAAATTGGGACATAGCCTATTCAACGCCAATATCCATCAGCTAACTGTTAATCATTATCACCAAAGGAAAAATTTGCACGGTTCGAAAAAAGTTCGTGTTTTGTTTGCTAACGTATACCGTGTTTTGCCTCCCCCTTTTTGGTAAGCGACAGGAAATGGAAACAACAAATACGATTGATCTTCAAATACACCAGTTGCAATATGTCTTATTTGTTCCTTGAATACACATTGATTATACTATAAATGTACTTATCAATAACTGTAGGTCATACGAAATAATCAACAATAAGTATAAAATCCGAGGAGAACATAGAAAATAAGACAACATCTTCGGAGATATGATCATCATTGAATCGATAAATGTAAATGAATATAAATGAATATAAACATGTATACAAGAATCTTTACTGTTGAACATTAAATACAATTGTGACCAGACACTGTTTAACTCAATAATTGATGACTGTGTACAAGAGTTCTTTAAACGCAGAGACAGGAGACTAGTCAGTGTTTAAATAATGTTCAATGTGGTTTTTAACTCTGATTGTGACATATAGAAGTGTTAGTTTTTATAACATTGTTTAAAATGGCCTTTTTAAAAACAGTTTTATCATAATATTGTAGTAATAAAATATGAATGTATTAGGCACTGTATTCATGCTTGCCCTTTTCAAAATCTTTACGCAACAAAAGTGCCCTTTAAGATATTTGCTCCCCTCTGCCCTTAAGGTCTAGCTGGATCACTGGATGCATGTTTGTTTCATAGATTTGTGCAGAGAACTAAGCTGCATACCCCTCCATAGATCCTCACAAATAAAAGGTGACTAAGTATTTTGCCTATAATTTGATTGGTCGGGGGAAGTGGTGATTCCAATAAATTAAGACTACTGATAATTGTTTGAGGGCAGACACTTTCCAAAATGAGGAGGGAAATGTGATCAGTCAGTTAAAGAAAAAATTGAAGCTTTAGACTGAACAACAGAACTATGATAAAATTCACAGAGAAAGAAATAAAATCTAAATTTTATACCTTTTAAAAAAAATTATTACTACATTATATATCATTTAAAAATTATACTGAAAATGTCTTCAAAATGGCAACCAGTAATTGTGAGTGCTAAAAATAGTGGATGTGAAATTGAGATTTCCCACAAAACCTCATGCTACAATATATCATAACTTTGATCTCGAAATAGGCTTAGAATTGATTCAACTTTGAAATAGTTCTCCTTTTTGATCAACTTGATATAATTTTAGTAAAGAGTACTGTTTACTTGAATCTGACTGTCTATTTTCTACCCCATCTGCAATTACTTCCCCGTTTTAATCAATCACAAATTAGTTAAGCCTTTAACTCATTCAAACGAACTCTTGACAATTATTATAGATTTGTTTGGAGAAGATTTGTTTAATACAACAAGTATTTTGACAGGTTTCTGTTTGAAGGTCCGGAAGGAACATGTTTATACACAGGAGATTTTAGATGGGAAAGTCATCATATAACAAATATGGCAGCATTACATGACAAAAATAAAAGGTATATTGGATAAATTTTATTTGTTAAAAAGTAAAAATAACTTCTATAGGAAATGTCCCATGTCAATTCAACAAACTTAAACAGAATTTATTCTGTGCATTTTATTAAAGCATCATTTTTGCTTCCAACTAGCAGAAGTGTTGTTGTCAAATATTTTAAATCTTTTGAGATTGTGCATAATAATCAATTTTATTCAGATATTGAGAATCTTATTTTATTTGATAAACACAATTCATTTAAGTTCTAAATTTTGACTTGATTTGTTTCTGGGGAAATTTTTAAAAAGTGAATGGGAGCAGATTTACAACTCAAAATCCTTCTCTTTCCTTTGCAGTGTTAAACATATAGACAGCCTGTATGTAGACACGACATTCTGCCATGAGAGTAGTATATATATTCCAAGCCGTGAAGATTCGGCAAATGCTGTTTGTGCCCTGGTGAAAGAATGGCTTGCTAAGGGAGATAATCATGTTGTACATTTTACACCACGTTCACAGTATGGCCATGAACATTTGTTGAAGGATGTTTGTATGAAAACAGAACAAAAGGTAAAGATATGTTGCTTTACCAATATTTGTCCAGTTTTGTTTGCTGAATTTACATTAGTTGTGTTTCTTAATACATATATATATAGTTTGAGGAAAACTGTAAATATATAACTACATATATCATAGAGAATCAAAAAACTATTGTTTAGAGGTAAAGTAAAGAAAGATAAATGGCAAGCATCTACATTTTGATAACATAATGACATATTTGTAATGATTATGTAAGTAATATTCAGGATTATATTATTATATTTTGGTATGATTTGCAGGTTCATGTGGAAGAGAGCAAATATAAAATTTATCAAAGAATCCCAGGTCTTGAAGATGTGTTTACGAGTAACTCGTCAAAAACAAAAGTACATGCATGCAAGGTATAGTTAACTGTTGTATAGATGAAGTTTTGAATAATTTTTTTCATTTAATGGACACAATTTACAATATTTTCTCTTATTTGCACATTTTTGCATTTGATTGTGAGGAAAAACAAATTACAGTAAAGAACTACATCCCCATGCTTAAGCCAGGACCAGTTGTTATTTGATACTGTAGAAAATTTTGTGGATGTTTTAATATATATTAATTTTCTATAATTAAGACCAAACATTAATAAAAAATTAATAGTTTTAAATGCACTTACCTAAATATGACCTTAGACTCTTAAGATTCAGGAGTTAACTTTGCTTTACACAACTTAAAGATGCATTCCTTCAAAATCTGATTTAGATGCTCACCATAGACATCTTTTTCCTTGGTTAAGTTCTAAAGCCACTTATCAAATAGAAAGGAAAATTTATTAGGTCTTTTTAGATATCAAAGCAGATGTGGTATTGATGGAAAATTGTATACAGTTTTTGAGACATTTTGAATTTTGATATGAAATATAGAAAACTATGTAATATAGAGAAAGGGGTATTGGATGCTGAAATTAGAAGATTTCCTTTGCTGCATTTATGACAGAGCCTAACTAATGTAAAACTCTAGTTCCTCATTACAGGGAAAATGGTCATCAACAAAGTTGCCATGTGGAAAGACAGAAGAAAATGTTAATATTATGATCATTCTTCCATCCACGATGTACTTCACAATGAAATTGAATTTAAATCTGGCTGACATTGTAGAAAAGCAGGGAATTATATACAGGGTGTGTTACTCATTCCATTCATCCTACAATGAAGTTAAAGATTTAGTTACATACCTACAGCCAAAGTTTATCAGACCTAATGTAAAGCCTGCTCCGGATGATACTATATTAAAGGTATATGCTCAACGTTTTTGTCCATAAAAATCTTTATTTTCATTAAAAGATTTGTTTTATCCTAACCAATATCACCCAAAGAGTCATTGTTCCTAAAAATAAAAAATGTCAAATTGTAACTTTCACATGTTTCATTCATTTATTGTATGCATGTGCAAGTTAAAAGGTTTATATCATAGGAATATTTTCTGCATACAAATGGAACACCTACCAATTCTAATTCTTAACATCGAACACATTTATTATCATAACACATTTATTTACATATATTTATTTTTTTGGCATTGGTAGTTTTGATTGCAGAGGTCGGCTGGTTTCCTGAGGAACCAGTAGTAACAAATTTCTGAATTTTAGGTAAAATAAAAATATGATTATCAATGGCTATTAATTTAAGATTTTCCATTTAAGCTATCGGTATACAAATGTCTTAAATTTTGCAATTGACATATTATTTTGTAGGTTCAAGGTCGATTGAATGACTTTCTCAAACTGAGGAATGCTAAAAAGATTGGTGATTCTCAAAGAATTAAACCACTAGGAAAACTCAGAAGATCCAAATTTACAAAGAAACGATCTTTGTCAGGTAAATCCTTTAGGTGGATAAAGAAATATGATACCCATATATGTAACTCATCACTTATTTATATTTTTATACCCTGCTGCAAGGCAGGTCATGGATATAGTTCTTTGATCTGTTCATCAGTCCAATAATGTCAAGGTTTAAATTGAAAGTGTTTGCCATGGAGGAGTTATGATATTATTAGAAATTTCACACATGGTGCAATTTTTTTTTTGCAAAACTGATGCTGTAACCTTGGGATCATGGGTCTTTGACTGAATTTTGTAGTAGAATTTCAATGTTGTAATGTACAGGTTAAAGCTCAGGTTGAAGGTAGTTCATTGAAGAGTAAGAGATCATAATCTTTGTACATAAATAGTTCTTGATATGAACTTACCATTTTGGTGTGAAACAGAGCAGTGTTTTAATTACTTGTTAAGGTTCAGGTTGTTCATCATGATTGAGTTGTTATATGATAATGAAAATTTGTACATAAAAACCTCATGATATGAGCAGCAACATTTTGATATAAATAAATCTGATGCTATGACCTTGGGGTCATGGGTCATTTACAATGATTTTCCATTTCAAATTTTAATGTTAGAAAACAGGTTAATGTTCAGAAGGATGGTTGTTCTTCATGTAGGAGTTTTGAATCATCATGAAATTTTGTACATGGATAGCTTTGGATGTGAAATTCAGCATTTTAATGTAAAATGAACGCTTTAACCCTGACGTCATTTGTATCTTTGTCAAATTTCCTAAAAAATCAAGCCTCAAATGCAGGTTAAGGTTCAAGTTGAAGGCAGTTCTACATAAAGGAGTTATGAAATCATTGTGAAACTTTGTACACGGATAGCTTGGGATTGTAACTGCAGCATTAAATGGGACATGGATGCTGTGGTCATGAGGTCATGGTGCACTGACTATTTGTTTAGAGAATTTGGATATTGATGTTCAATACAAGACAAAAAAAGTCACTAAATAATGTCATTTATTTACATCTAGTTTCTTCTTCTTTACATTGCTAATGAGGCATCTAATGTCAAAAATATACCAATTTTAATTCCATATCATGAATACTCAGATCAATTGGTAGGGAGTGGGGGTGTTTGACATATTGACTTGCTTAAAAGTTAATTTGAATTATTAATCTCAAAAGAATTCTTGAAATGTGCAAGGAAGTTCATATATTATTCAAAGGTATATCCAGATTAAAATTTCTTTTTTTCTCTAATTTGACAGAAAGTGGGAGTTATTTTAATCTCATCTATATCAAACCTAATGCAAAGAAATCAATTTGAATGCAAAATTCATAATTGAATTACACATATTAATAATTTATAAAATTTTGACAAGTTTATGCATTTGAATTACCAGTTACCTTGAATTAAATAACATTTAAATATTTTGAGCTTAAAAATTTGAGACATTTGTCAAGCTCAAATAAATAACAAGCATTTTCTTTAAGATAGAAGTACATTATTAATTCTGTCTAATTTTTTTATAAACAACTTTTTTTATAACAGAGAATTCCAGTGATTCATTAGACCTGTGTTTTGGCACCCCTGAGAAATTTCCTCCACCAGCCAAGCGGACCAAGATAACGGAGAGTTCTGGGGAGAAAAACAAGACAGGGGAGAGTTCTGATGAGAATGATGACAGTTCCTATGCAGGCAGTGTCAGGAGTGACAGTGAAATTAGTGATATCTGTGAACTGGATAGTGAGAAATCGCAGAATAGGTATATGCTTATCTTCTTGGGGTATTTTTTAGCAGCTGGATAGTGAGAAATCAAAGAATAGGTATATGCTTATCTTCTTGAGTATTTTTACCAACTGGATATTTAGAAATCACAGAATATGTACAAGAAAATGTTTATATACTTTGTGATTTTTTAACATACTTGCAAATCATACAATTTCACCAATCAATAAAATGTTGTGGCTGCCGGAAGGACATATGGTATATAGATACATGGTTAAAACCACTGTATAAGTTACCTGTTTGACAAAAAAATCATGGCAGCCATGATTTATTAATTTTTTATATGGAGCACATATGTAAGGTCATCATTTTGTCTTGAACAATTTAAAAACATGGCCACCATGGACAATTCTTGCTTCTGATTGGCTGAAAAATAAGATATTTTCTCCTCTAAAACTGCTTGGTCGAAAGAAACAATATTTGATAGAAATTATCTATTCAAGGTCCTTTCTAAAGTTACTCATTTCATCTTTATCATACAAAAATCATGGCCACTATGGATGATTCATTTTTCTGATTGGCTGATAAATAAATCTTTTCTTCTGAAACTGCTTAGCCTAACAGTCCAAAGAAAGCACCAATGCAAGGTCTTAAATGTAGTTTCCTAATTTTGTTCTTTTTTGACAAATATATGGCTGCTATAAATAGTCCTTGATTCTGACTTGCTGATGCATAAATATATCATTTACTCCTCAAGTGCTTTTGGGAAATTTTGTCATCTGCAACTTAAGCATTATTTGCATACAGAAACTTTAATATGTATTATTTACAGTTTTAATTTGTAAATGTCAGTATTAATGTATTTTAATGATACACTATACTTTAAAATAATTGAATTTAATTGTTACAAAAATTATCAGTTTTTTCATTAGCATGATATCAATGATGATTGTTTGATAATATGAATTAAAAATCCCATTTGCAATAAAAATGATATATCCATTTTAAATTAATTTTTTACATCCACAACACAAGAGACTCAGTTTGGTGAAAAACACTTTAATAAATATATATACATATGTTACATATTTATTTTTAATTTGTAGGCCAGATTCATTGTCTTTACCAGGACAAAGTTTGTTGGATGTACTGGACGACATTGAATATCAGATGACCCAAGGCAGCCAACCAGAAACATTGAATTGCCGAGTATGTATAACAGATGATGAGGAACAGAAGTCTGCAGTCATAGTTCCATCAAAGTCACTAGAAGGAGGTGAATATGATATGGTTGAGGAGGATGGTAATGTTAACGACAGGGGAGATAATATTTCAGAAAGTGCTGGTTTTGATCATGTGACCAAACAAAGTTATGATAATGAGGAAGGATACAAGATAATAGAAGGGTATGTTCTTTGTTTTCATGCTCATTTTAATAAAAAATGGAATAAATACAAAGCTTTTACTGATATAAGTATCAAACAAATTAATAATTTAAGCCATGTCAAGCTAATATGTACATTTAACTTCATTGACATCATCCATATTAAGAAAAATTAATATTAGTCTTTTTTTTAAATCTTTCTTTTACTGAAAACATCAAGAGTGTGGCAGGTTGAAAATATCTGTAACTTAGTTCTAAATATTTGATATTATTTTTAAGATGTGAAACTTTATCAATACCAGGACAGAGTCTGATAGCTGCTATCAATGAAATGGAAACAGCTGAGAAGGGAGATAATCACAATAAAAGAAGGAATGAAAATAGATCTGATTCATATGAGGACAAATTTATGTTGTTTCTTAAAAATGGAGAAAATAAAGTTAACCTGAAAAGTGAATGTGTAACTAATTCTGAAGCTGAAAAGGAAATAGATAGAATGATAAAAAATTCCCAAAATTCAGAAGAAACTAGCAATAACAAATCTAATTTACAAATTACTTATTCAGATCAGATGGAAAATCAGAGAATGAAAAATGAAAGTACAAATGAAGACAAGGACCTTGCTTGTGAAAATGACCATGTACTCGTTACTGTTTTGACTGAAATTGACATCATTGACAACCAATGTTCCAAAACAAATGAAAATGGAGCAATCACAATTGATAGTTCAGGTAGTACAATATGTGTATGTGAGAGTCTAACAAATGAGGGCGACATCAGACAAAATGACTATTTTTCTCAAAATTTGGAACTTGGTAAGAATAAGGACAAAGATAGAAGTGGTAGTTATGATTTGTTTGGTACTGATGATGAACATGATACTGCTTTAAGTAGTGATGATGAAATATTGATTAATAATGATGACTTAGAAAACAACACGTCGTGTAGCAAAAACAAAACTGACCTCAGTGATATAAACATACAAAATGACAAGATTAGTATCAATGGTAAAATAGATATATTGAACAATAGTTTAGGTCAAAGTAACAATGCTCTGGATGAAAACTGTGTAGTAGTAGAATGTGAATCAGATGTGGAAGAAGAACGGTCTATTTTATCAGGGAAACTTTCTAGGAGTAATTCTCTTCAAGGTCAAAATAAGGTCATTGAATATCATGATACAACAGTAGCCTGTAGGTCAGAAAATAATGTGACTGATAGTGTAAACAAATTAAAATCTGTCGGACATTGTGAAAACACAGCTATTGTTTTAGACTGTGAGGATTTATCAGATAGTGATGAAACTATACCTCCAAGTCAACATTCAGATGCAAGTATAGAAACAATTTCTCCTTTTGCAACTCCTGTCAAAAGACCTAATGAAGGTCAAAGATTTAAGGTGAAACCTGTGACATCATCCAATACCCAAAAATTGTCACCAATGAAGAATCAAAGTATTTTACCATATTTATCACCAACCAAACTGCAGTCACCTGGGAAAATTGTTTGTCAAATGGGCAATGATATGTTTATCACAAATAACGATAATGGTATTGACACAGGGGAGGAGACAACAGAAAGTAGCATGATCGACTTGACAGCCTCTGATGATGATGATGATGATGATACAGATGACCAAACACAGGACATCTTTGTAATTGATTAATACAATTAGTTTGATTTATTTTTATCTTTACTATAAATTCAGAAATTAATGTGTGTATGAATTACTGCATATTGTAGTCTTTTCTTGGTAATGCTAGAATTTTGCAGTTACTAAGTAAAAATATATCCTAATTAAATAGGAAAGGTAGTTAATATTATCACATTGACATGAATTAAATTAAAACTCTGTTTTCTATGGATAGTTATTACAATGATTACATCTAATAATGATTTTGTAGTGGTTTCTGACCTGAATGCTTTATTTGAAATCATCATTCTAGTCAAAATCTTGTTAAATGAATTTTGAAATTTATCACTAGTAGTAACTGATTGTAAGTCAGTGTTTTACATATCAGATATGAAACTGTAAAGATTTAATGTTTCTGTGATGTTGTTTAAGTCTGATTTTAATCAGTTTTAGCAATATTTATTTCAAACAAAAAATATAATAATAAAACAATCATAATTTTAACAATATTTTTATAGCTTTCATTAATTTCACTAGAATTGGTGAAGATATTTAAATGTGATTGAATAGAAAACAAATTTTTATATACAACATGTACATTGGTGTATTGATATAAATACTGTAAAGGTGAAATTTTTGTTTGTGTGTTATTTTCGCTTATTTCCCATTTTGAACTTTTACCCCAAAATAACCACCACACAAATAAAATGTTGTTTAGTTTTTTATACAGAAATGTCTAATTTGTGAAATTTACACCCATACAATATTTTTCAATTCACATTTTGCGAAAATATCCATGTTTACAGTATGTCTTTTCCAACAACAACTAGATATCTAAATCCAAGCTGCTAAGCTGTCACTTAAATTACTACCAATCCTTTCCTTATGAGAAAACTACATTGTGTATAGTCAGCATACAACAGCAGTGATTTAAGGATGTTTGCTACTCATGGTTAGCCTTTTTTATCAAATTCTTGGAACCCATCTGATTGTATATTCATTTCACAACCATAGAACATTTTGTCCAGGGACCCACACATTTCTTATTATAATGTCATTTAATAATTCTTTAAAAAAGGCCGTTTGAAAAGTTTTCATGAAATCCTTGTTATTTCTTCTTGGAATTTACATAGACAGAACGTGCTACTGTACGTTTCATGAACTGAGTCTCTCACATTTTGGCTATTCTGTCTGAAAGCAATTATTATATTTGAAACAGGGGTTAAGAAAGAGATTTAACTATCTTACGGGTAACTGAATCGGGTGTTAAAAATATTTGTGTCCTGTGAGTAGAATAAGTTACAATGGAAAACGAAAAAATTTTCCATTTTTTTTAGATGAGTAGAGAAAAACTGAGAATAAGTATAAAAATCTGAAATATACAAAATGTACCGGAAACCTTTTTATACTTCATTTTATAAGATTTGTCAAGATTTCTTCAAGGGACTTTTCGAAAATAGGTAAAAAGTGAGAGACTCAGTTCATGAAATGCACAATAGCAAAACTCTTTATAATGTTTGCTGCTTAAGTCAGATTTTCAAACTCCTCTGGTTGTATCCATTTCAAAGCATTACATTTTTCCAAATTGACAGAGTCCGGGAAAACCGTCGGTCTTACTGGTCCCAACCGCTAAAAATGGGGTCAGTCGGGTATTTTCATTGCTTTGGGCGGCGAAGACATGTGAAGGGGGCCTTTGTTTGTGTGAGTATATAAACTACTTAATTGAACACAAAGGCTGAGAACTAGTTCCATGTAGTCCATGTCAATCTTACATACAATATGGGTGTTAACATGTCTACTGTCTACCGAGGTTGCCTAAATGTATATGGAAGCGTTTACCACAAGCAATGATAGGTACCAATGGTCCAGGTCTCCACTAACCTACGATTAAGTTATCAATCAACAACTCAGACATTTGGAAAGCATGGCCTTGTGACATGTAAACAAAAACATGACATCTTCCATATGGAGGTTTATTTAGCCTTGTCATTTTTTTAACAGTTTACCTTTTAACATGTTTTACAAATGATCTATTTTTGTGCAGTTTGCAGAATAAAAATATCAAAAAATGTTTATGTCCTCATTTTCACTCAAAGATCTACACTATATTCTTCACAACTTGAAATACTGTGATGACCTTTAGTTGAACTATCTACCAAATTGGAGGGGCCTGGATGGCCGAGTGGTCTAGGTAGTTGATTTTAACTTACCCGTACAGATCACTGTATCCTATCACCTATACAGCGTGAGTTTGCGCCAGGACTTGTGCCATAGCAAAACGGGTTTCGTTCAACTCGCATCACACTTGATAAGGTTTGTCAGTTACCTGCCCAAGGTTGGTGGTTCTCTCAGGCTACTCGGGCTTCCTCCAACAGTAAAACTAACCGCCACAATATGACTGAAATATTGTTGAAAGTGGCGTTAAACCCCAATCAAACAAACAAATACCAAATTGGAGCATATTGACTACAGTTATCGTTAATCAGGTTTTGAAAGTACAGACACAGTGATTACAATACACCTTTTTCCAAAAAGACCTGAAGGCAAACGATTTACAAAAATTTGGTTATAAAATACCAGGCAATTCCACAGGCCTGAATAGATTTTAACTGGTCATAGGCCCAAGTGCCAGTAGACAGTAGTAAGTACCTCTGCTCAAGTCAAAGAAAGTGTGTTGGTGGAAACTCTGTGTGTGTGTGTGTGTGTGTGTGTCTATAGGTGGTTGGTGGAAGGGGGGATTTCATCGAGTCTCAAATAAAACCCTATTTTCTGAGGACAGAAACTCAATCATACACCTATTTAGGAGTGGCTATTTTTGTCATCGGAGGAATTTCAATATGAAACTCACAGGGACACATGTAAGATCAGAACCATTGACATCAAAAGGAAGTCAGTCTTAAAGGAATAAATATTTTTTACACATCTGTCATTAGGATTTCTTATCCAAAACATCCCCACATCTAGGTGTTTTTTACATAATATTATGTCAAAGGATACTGAATTTACCTCACATTTCCATAAAATTGCTTAAGAACAGTTGGTTTATCCTGACTGGCAAATAAATCTACGGACTTGTTGGTAAACAAAAATTCCTAAAATGGGTAGTTTTTATTAAAATTTTAGAATTCACTGGTACATGGACTGGATGCAGGTCAAAAATCAACTTATTTAAAAACAGAGGTGCTTCGCAAGCACATAATACGACCGCAGCACGTTGAAATGTGAAAGGTGAACAAAAGATCT
>JAULBM010285210.1:0-16287 GCA_032357055.1 Geukensia granosissima
ACAAAAGTTATCGTGCGGAAACCAACCTGTCTACAGACAGGAACGCTGACGCCGACGACAGCGCCATACCATAATACGACCGCAATTTTTTGCGATCATATAAAAAAGGAATTACATGCACAAGCAATGCATGAGTTAGATATTTTTTGGCCTCAGTTACATCAATGTGAGAAGATTCAAACAATTTTTATGTGGTACTTCAGCTTACACTAGTACTTTTTGCATGTCTGATAGGATGGAGATAACGTCAGATTACTGAATTTATTAATGGTTGAATTAGCAAATTATATTTTGATGGAACTAGATTAACTCTTTACATCTCAGAAATGTCTGCTTTTGAGTGCAGGCATCTTTAACAAATTCTGCCAAACAATCATGAACTGCCTGGACAAATTTTGTTTGATTTTCAAATTCTTTGGTACATGTAGCTTTAATGCAGAACTGTCAATACTTATAACAACACTTTGCTTTGTATCTTGTCATGATGATGGGAAGAAATTAGACCTCATCTTGGGTACAACTTTGGGCTCCTCCTGCTGTATTTCAACATTAATTTCATTCTCTAGCCTGATATAAAAAAAATCTGGCTTGGACTAACTGAGGCCTTACCACTACTTGGAATGTTTTCAAACCTTTCAAAAATAATATTCATCATGTCTTTCAATATTTTCATATCCGTAGTTTTCTTCTTTTTATCATTTTTAGTGCTTAAATTAAGCCGTCACATTGTGTTTTTTAACAGTTGCTTTCTTCTTGGTATTTTTGCTTGGACCTTTTCCAGGTCCCGCTATCTTACTTTTTTTTTCGGCAGATTTTACTAAAAAGGCTTACTTGAAGTGGCTTTCTCTTCCACATTTTCCAAACCAGAGAAACTCTCATCACACTCTCCCACACTCAATTAGATTAAGGACTTTGTCCTTCTCCTCGTCCCCCCTTCTGGGCTAATGTCACTAAAATTCATTTTGACAGATATCCTCTCCATGTAAGCAGTAAACTTCCCAAAGTTCAGAAAATTTGCATCCTCAACAAAGCCCAAGATACAAATATGTTGCCTTTTAACAAAAAGCGTTATTTGGGGTCCTTATCAGTTTGTATATTGTCTGGTTGAAATCATCCGTGCACATAAGTTTTCATTTCTTCAAAAAGAAAGGCATGTGGCTACTTTGTCGACACAAATTTCCAATTTAACATGGAAGAGGTTTTATGATAGAGAATTAGAATTCAAAAACAGTTGTTCGACACCTTAAGCTCATGGTTGGATTTTAAAAAAATATAACCCAGATTCAAAGAGCACTTAGTTAAAAAAGTCAAACAACTCAGCCCTGTTATCTAATATTGCATAGAACCATGTATTAGCATTCAACATGCTATGTTTGTTTAAATCATCCAGGTTCACCTGTTTTCTGTTTTCAGTTTACACATTAATTTAAACTAAAATTTGTATAACCCTCTAAATCCAATATTGTAGAGCTTTAAATTGTAGATTTTTACCCTGTTTTGTTGCCCTGGTATTTCTTTTTAAAAAAAGCTGGAAATGTGTTATATAGTATAGTTATTATTTATTGTATCATCTTTATTTGATATTACCTCAACTGTTCTATCTTTTTTATATTTTGTAATAAACATCATTTTCCAACATTGTATTTAATTATTTCCACCCTCTCCCTGACCCAGCACAACATTTATACTACGTGAAAAGTCACATTTGATTTTAATGAAGCTGCTGGTAGGATAACTGAACTTTGCCCTGCAGAGTACTAATACTAGGACAAATGTTCTGTTGTCAACTCATAAACTCTACCATGGGTATTACAAGACAACATCTGGATGAGCAATCACAGCTTGGAAGTTTTCATGGACATTTCAAACAGTGACTGGTATATATAGAATATGCTTTATAACCAGGAATAATGGGCCCACATGGTGAATAGTTGCATTATAAAAGAATGATTTATTGACTGAATGTTGCTTAATGTCTAGTGGCAAATATGTTATGTATATTCAAGACAAAAGCATATAAATGGGTGATGAGGAATGAATTATGCTTTGTACTAGACTGAAATGCTGAACTGGATTTTTAACACGTTAGCTCATGAAAGCAACAGTCCACAAGACAGCTCATTATTCTAACTCTTGAATTACTAGTCTTTGCTCATACTCCTTAATGCTTAGCAGAGGTGCAGCAATTACCAAAATTTATAGTTTTTGGTATGATCTGTCCCAAGATCTTATCCACAACTTTCAGCACAGGATCATTACACCACTGAGGCAGTAAATAATTACCAGTAATAACAAATAATGAATAATAACAATACCACGAAAAAGAAATCTTCAATTAAGTGATATTCTTAAACAAAACAGGGGCAAAAGAAAATTCAATGGGCAGAGTGTGGTTTGACAAGGGACAAAGGAACTTACTTCTGTAGTGTACTTACTGGTAGTTAATAGTCAATTTCAAAACAAGAAAATTTTATTTTACATTGATAATCAGGTAGTTGACCTGATATGAACAGTGGAAAGTCTTGAGGTTTGTTCTGCACATGGTAGTCATGAACTTAGGAAACAATACATTGAATAAGTCTTAGTAACACTAAAGCTTCTCAGTGGACAAAGTTGAGAATGCTGGCACCAAAGGCAGACCAGAGGCAAACTAAATCTCCCCTTAAAGGTGGTATC
Source organism: Geukensia granosissima (assembly GCA_032357055.1). Classification (NCBI taxonomy): domain Eukaryota; kingdom Metazoa; phylum Mollusca; class Bivalvia; order Mytilida; family Mytilidae; genus Geukensia; species Geukensia granosissima. The sequence continues at coordinate 2,677 of JAULBM010285210.1, forward strand.
CATCTTCTTATAACAATCTTTTGAACATATTGAAAACAAACATTGAGAAGATCCACTTTTAACACCATTTACAAGGGATATTACTAAGTTTTTTGACCCATCATCTACCAGTGGCTCTTTAAAAAGTACTTACAGGAAAAATACAAACATCATAGAACCTGTGTTTGGATTGCAACCAATCATGGAGCAAATTTTTCTTTCCAAATAATAATTGTTTAAGACTAAGCTTTGTGGTTTCTGGAAAGTTTTTGAAAGATTGTTCAAACAAAATGCATTATCTGTCCTGGGCAGTGTTGGATTTCAGATTGGTACAAAATCTATAAAGTAGTCGACAATCCTGGATAGTTCAACAAACCAGCAAAGGACCTTATATTCAGGTTAGCGAACAAGAAGAAAATGGCCAACTTGAATGAATTTCTTACAAGTTTTATAATAACTATTTATTCCCTTGTTACTATCCTAAATCACATACCCCATTCTGGTAATCTCAGCTTACAGACAACCACTAAAGTAAAATTTTGTAAAGAACATTAATGGTGCAATACAAAGCCAGCTTCCATAGTTGGCTTGGACTGAAAAGCAGTAAATTTGATTAACATAATGAATCATGAAAATAATGTCAAGGACATGAGGCAAATGTCAGACTGATGTGTACTCCTAATAATGTATAGGCATACCCAATATTGTAGACCTATGATAAAAATAAACCGAAAAACAGATCTAAACACAATTACTTGACACAAGTTAAAAGTTGCTGAACCAAGCAAACAATATCAAGGAAAAACGTCATGAGGTTAGTTGACAATTTCAAAACACACCAAGGAAAAGATACAGTAAGCCCAAATATTAGATTTTGTGACACAATAATTTATGAAAATGTTTGTTAAGAACTGTCTTTTAATAATCTATAACTTATATACTGATTGAATTTGTATGTTTATTCCATCTGTGATACTTTATTTGAACAATCTTTTATTTGCTCTGTCTGTGATATTGATGTTTTATAGTTTAATCGTAACTTTTAAGACTATTTTTATTTGTAAATAAACCAAATTGACCATTTTAATACTGTATCTCTTATTTTGATTTCATTTTAGTAAATATTAAGCATGTTCTCGCCACGATATGGCTGAAATACTGCCAACGTGGAGTAAAACAGCAATCAATCAATCAATCAATCAATCAATCGGATTAACTTTCAAGATGTGACATCAAGATTTGCCAGAATACAGGTAACTCTTTGTTGATATGGATTAACTTAATGTTAGTACATCAGGTTATAATCCGAATTTACTTAAACCAACTTTATACCCAATGCGAATAAACATTTTGAGTATGAACTGAGACCAGTCCTTTAATGTACTATATCAAGTTAACCCGAATGAACTCAAACTAAGTGTGAACGCAAATATGAACTAAACCAAAACCCGAGAATATATAGACAGACATGCCTAAGAGAAAATAGTACTTAGGTTACGTTCAGTTTAAGGGCAAAATGGCCACGTAAAGACAAGCTTAAAAAATCGTTCAACTGAAAAACTTTAAATGATTAAGTTTCTCATGACATGTTTAAGATAGAAAGTGTACAATGCTCACAGTAATGCTGATGTAAAAACTTTGTTATCTCGTGAGATTTCGTGTAGTCGGATGTTGCATTAATAAATAGAAATGTCAGCATCAATTTCTGATTATCTATGGTGAACAAAATTTTTTCGCGTCACCAATACAATAAATATTATGTATAAACCCTGAAAACCCAGTTGAATTAAGTATGGATAGTATAACAAGACTATTAAAAAGTTTTGTTTTTTTTCAGTTGCTTAGATTTTGCCATTCATACTTAAAATAAGCTTCGGTACCTGGTCATTTTTTGTCAACCTTAAATATTTTTTGTTCTTTCAATGTTTACAGTTGAAGCACGCGGGAGAGTTTGGATTTACATGTTATGAATAAAAAAACTCCTTTTATATAAAGGCTTGACTTTGTTATGGTATGTACTCCGGTTCATTATTGAAGACCGTAATAGGGCATGTAAAAGTTAAATTTCTACGGTTATTTAATGGATGGCTGTTTTATGAACAATCATCCACGTCTCATATTTTAGAGTGAATAAATATGTGATCCGTTCTGTGAATGGAGCCACCCATTGAACTCTCGTTCAAATCATTTAACTGTTGTATTGTTGCGATGATGTTTTGTTCTCTTTGAATAAAACAAAATAATTTTGTAAAAACTATTACTTTTCAACCATTTTTTTAACTCGTCCGCAAATTTATAATCGTCACTATGAATTGTTGGTCGTTACAGTATTTATCTATAACGTCTAGTTGCAGACTAGAAACATAAACTTCAAAATCACGGTTTGCTACATTTTGAATCGATCGTTTCAGAAATACAACGGAATTCTGGGTACGTCATTGTTCTAGTTGGTTTTCATTGGTTAAGACGTAATTTACGAGGACGCTGAGATTGAGCAATGCGTTTTACGAGGACGGAAGTTGATTTTCTGAATCGGTCCATTGATTTCAATCCCATTCGAGATACATAAAGGTTACACAATAACTATGAGTGGTTAACATTTATTTATCAAATCAAGTTAGATTTCTTCCAAAGTTAAGAAACGAGCTTCAGCGACATTCCGTGTCACATGACAGTACTCCTTGTGATGAAAATGTTTGTTTTTAAAATGCAGCCTGATAAAATTATTTATACAATACACAGTGGAATATGATAATATACATACATGTATACGTATAATTCATAATTAATTCAACCAGCCTTTAAAGGGTTATGATGCACTTTCTTTGAACAGATGTAAATTCTGATTTAGATATAAATTTATCTTTTACTTAATACAGATTTAGTGTATGTAGGAGTAGAAGAAATTTTCGTTCGGTTTTGCGGTTTTCTTTGTTTCGGTTTATTTTTGTCTTTTTGTGGATCATTTCTAAGACTCTGGTAATTGTTAAAGCGTTGTTTAGAAAAAAATTAACACCATCACATGACACAATATAGAAATCGAAAATATCTTGAGAAGTTCCACTTATTCAACAGAGGTGTAAATCTTTGCCATAAATTCCCTTGAAGGTTAAAACCTCTCGCATATTACTTCAGAAGTTCTACTAAACGGAGGTGTAACTCTATGCTATAAATTCCGTTGAAGGTTAAAACCTATCGCATAATGATGGTGTTCCTCAAAATTTTTTCTTCTGTTTAATAATGGGGTAATCATAATTGATTAAATGTTGATATCCCATGCTTACATTAAACTCGCTGGTCGCCTTGTTAAAGAAGTAATCAAAGATGGTAATATCCAGATTTTAAAGCCAAGAACGAGTATTGTTGATAATTTAACACCATTTTCATAATTAGGCAATATAAGGCAGTAGCCTTAATCGATTTTTAACATTGAATATTTTTACATGTGACATTTTACTTTAAAATCCACGAAAATACAACAGCGCAAAAATAAGAATTTCCGAAAAAATAAGCATTTAATTTTCACATCCTAACAGGGTTCACCAAATATTTACATATCATTCTAATGATGAATTAAATTGCCTTTTTCGTTGCCTTAATCAATCACGTCTTTCAATAAGTGGTCATTTTTAATCTATCTTTGTCAAGAGGCCATTGGATGAAGAGACATATGGTCATTCAAGGTCTCACCTTAATTAATTGATCTTGGTCACAGGAACGCTTGGAGAGAATATAATAGGCAACCGATTTCCATTCTTGTCAGCAGTTATTGTCAAGGGATTTCAAATTTCTATTGCTTAATATAGATAATGACTCGAGATAAACGCAATTACGATCTGTAAATCAGACAGTTCAAGACACTTTAATTGTTGTCCGAAATTGAAGCAGTTGATAAGGGGTCTTTTGTATTAATTTCCTCGCATCGTTCCAGTTTTTATTTTAACGGACTCTTGGGTTATATATTTTTCACTTTTCATCGTTATGTCTGCGGTATCTATTACTATTCTTAACCTGCATGCATTACATAAAAAATAGAAGATGTGGCATAACTGTCCATGATACAGCCATCCACCAAATAGAAGTCGGTCTACAACAATGAACCGCAATCCATTCAGACTTCATTCCTTGTATTGCACGTGGTAGAAATCTTTGCTGCTTGGATTGGCTTCTAATTTGAATTTCAGTTGATATTAGTATTTTTAGTATCTCAGTTTTCCCATGGTTTTTTTATGCTGTTGATTCCACACTTTTACAGCATTTCGGAATTCTTAATATCTACACAAAACGGGTAAACAGGTATATTTTGCATTTTTCTTGTATTCTACCTAGTTCTACACTAAAAGAATTTAAAGATGTTATCCAATAAATTAAAACAGAATAGTATAACGTTATTTTTTTTTCAACACGGTCAAATTTCTTTAAAATCCGGACATATTTTAGACATTACAAATCTGATGAATTATATATATATTATTTGAAGTTTACTGGACAGCACGTTTGGTGCAGAAACTCAATGTTTTTTTTTAATTAATCACATTCCACATCATAAAGTGGCTACTTATACTAAAAGCTCTGCTCCTATCAGATCAGATTGACTATAGACGTATTACACATTCCATTTCATGAATGAATTTGTCCAAATTAAACGACCTCGGGTCAATCGGTGTAAATGTCATTTTACATTCTGACATCCAAATATTTGTATTTTTGCGGGAAAATGCATTAACTGGCAATCTTTGTATATCATATACTTCTTCTAGATAGAAACAAACTGCTCACAGTGAAGACACGGGTCTAAATCAAGAAATGTTATGGTGAAGACAGGGGGAGGGGGGTTATGGTATCATGACATCTACATAGTCGTTTATCATCATTATATACTCTTGCTCATAAATATGGAATAATTTTGTTTTCGACCTTACATTAGAAATAGGAATGACTAGACTTTTTCAAGCAAAATTCTTATAAGGAAATGGCAGATAATGCTTGCAAAATGATATTAAGGATAGTTAAATAATAAAATTGGATGAAATAAAACATATGAAATGATTTTATCCAGAATAGCATTTTTCACAAGCATCTGACAAACATCTTATATCCGACACTTTTGTAGCCTGAAGTAAAATTATGCGATTTACGTAATTTTTTTTGGGGCATTCTGGCTTATAGTATTTGCATGCAAGTCTCCAAATTTGAATTATTGACTAAAAAAATGTCAATATTCCATATTTATAACCAAGTATATATTCAAACGTTAATCTCTTAGCTTGCAAACTTTTGTATTCATTGTGTAATTTACTTTACTAAGTAAGTCACTAAAATACGAAAAAGCTTCGAAACGAATTGCACAAGTAGTTGTCCATTTCGTCGGATTTGGCCTCCCATTTCCTACCTCGATTTGTTGGATTTTGAGTCCATCTCTTACTATGTTTGGATTTGGGATTTCCTGTGTTTTGGTTGTAATGATACTGATGAGACGTTAATCCTTACAATAACAATATTCACAATATTTATTCAACATGACTCTACTGGAGAACCAGAAGTCCCCGAGGGTATTCACCAGCCCAGTTGTCAGTCTTGTCTGACATGAAATTAATTTAATAATGTTTTACAGACATTTGCTGCATTTGTAACGTCGAAACGTTTTGCACTAAGTAGCTGGAACTACCGTCGAATAAGACTTCCTATTTTAATTTGTTTGGATTCTAGTACTTCTTTTACCGAATACTGTGTTTGGATTCTTGAAATGTATATGTAGTATGACAAAATTCAAAATATTTTTTAACTTACAAAATATTTCATTAACTTGTAATTAAGACAAAAATACGTTGATCCGGAGCTGTGTTTTACTGGCAATCAAGACCTGTCAGCCATTTAGTAATTGTCATTTCGATAATCATCATTAATTTGAGTTTAATGGGGACTTAGACAACAGAACGAAAGATGTACTTGTGATATATTATTACGCATGGTATCTATATTGTTACTCATATAGAAAAAGGATATATTGAATGATTCGTCACGAGACAGCCATTCTAAACATGTTAACCTCAAACTTCAACTTCTGCCCTAAGGCTTTCAATAATGAACACCCGTACGACAAATTGTAGAAGGCTCTAAAACTTATTATGATGACATTTTAATATAACAACTATCGTCCAATTGATTAAACAATGCAAATATTGTTTAATTTTTTCTATATCATTACTAATGATTTTTATATCGTTACCAATTGTTTCTGTATCGTAACTTATGGTTTCGTTATCGTTATCCATGGTTTCAACAGTTTTCTGCAAATTGTATGGAGTTGATTTTCATTCAAAATTTTTGAGATCGAAATTGCATATATCGTTTGTTTATATGGCGATACATTTTGTAACTGTTAAAAGTACAAAATATATATATATCTTACGTTTTCCAGATGTTCATTCAAACTTGGAACATGTAAAAACTAAATTAAATGACAGTTTATTATATCCAAACGTTCCATTAACCTTCTTTCCTTTATTTGAATTTAGAATTTTATTGTAAAAAGGTAATAATTTTCTGAAGAAAGCCTCATTCATAGATCTCACTCTTTGAACACTTCATAGATTGACGTATTTGAAGACGAACCATCAATGAGCACCATAGCGTGTTCAATTAATTTTATAGCTAAAGATTTTGTTCTGCATAGAATTTTGAGTTTTATGCGGTTTCTAATCACTACGTCGGTGTTAATTAGAAATTAAGACATACGAAACATGCACTTTAGTTAAAACTCTGCTGATGTAAACATGTTAATTGTAAACACTCAGGAAAAATGGTTAAATCAACAGTTTTATAACTAAAGAGAGATCGAGAGAGAGAGAGAAAACGAGGAGAGAGACAGAGAGGGTAGCAGATAGAGAGTGAGGAGAGAGAAGAGAGAAAGGTAGGCGGAGTGAGAGAGAGAGAGGGGAGGTAGAGAGTGAGAGAAAGTAGTAGAGTAAGAAGATAAAAAAGGGAGAGAGAGAGTTTCCAAATTGTATAACTGCACTTACTTTGTAACTATAGCACCACGATAGTGGGCGTATTGACTCTTTTGATTCATATCTAGTTGAGTTCTGAAGACATTTTAACATTTGTCTTTAACAAAAAATTTCGCTTTTACGTTAAGGTAAAAACTAATTTTACGAGGACGCTGAGATTGCGTAATGCGTTTTACGAATTTCTGAATCGGTCCATTTCATAAAACTTGATAACCAATGTTGTCTACATATTGAGAATTTCATCATGCTGGGTACGTATTTCATACTGCAGCATTTGACCAAAAAAAAAAAGGAAAGCCGAGATCTAAAAATAGTAGAAGTACTCATACCAAAACAAATCGAAAACATGAACCCAAAACCACTGAACAAAATGGAATCGCCCATGAAGTACACATATCTATCAACAAACCCATGCAGTTATACGGTTTCTGTAATATTTTTTCATTCATCTATTTTAGGTTACCGCCTCGGTAATGTAATTGTTTGCATGCGTCGAGTGCGAAAGGTCGTGGGTTCGAACCCGGCCAGTTAAAAAAAGCATGAAAATTTGTATTTATTGCCTCCCGCTAAGCATGCAGCATATATAGGAGTATGAGCTAAGACGGGTCTGCCAATAGTCAGAATAATGTGTCTGGGTCCAGCAAGTGGCATGTCTTCCTACGGACTGTTGCTTTCTTAAGTTAACATGTTAAAAGTCCGGCTCAGCGTATCGGTCTAGTACTAAGCAGGGTTCATTGATCATCACTCATAAATTTGCTATCGTCCTGAATATGCATAAAATATTTGGTTAATCAGCATTCAATCAATCAATCTTTTAGGTTGATTACTCAAATCAGTACTATAGTTATATAATTTGAGGTAATATAGGATACGGGAAGGAGAACTTAAATATTCATTATGATATTGTTTTGATTGATATTCAAGACCAGTGTTACACATGAGAGAGATCCAAAGTCCATAGCGCAAAAGACAAAATAACCTCGACCCATACAATAGGGGGAAATGGGTAAAAAGCTTTCAGGGTATTCACAAGCCCAGTTGTCAGGCTTGTCTGACATGAAATTTATCAAACAAATTTTTACAGAAATTTGCTTCATTTGTTTAAATTCTAAAACACTAAAATATGGAAAGCCCTCGTAAAGTATTGAACTGAGTAGATATCGTTTTTCTTTTCTTTTTTTTTTATAGAAAAAATCATTCGCATCTGAGTCTTAACTCGACCGCATTCTAACTCGAATTACTTATAACTTGTAATGAACTTGGTAATTTTAGCTTGTAATGAACTTGGTAATTTTAGCTTGTAATAAACTTGGTCATTTTAGCTTGTAATGAACGTGGTAATTGTAGGAAGATCAAAGTAACTGCGTTGTCATCTGCATGACAACAGTCTTCAGTGTTGTCAAATACACTCGTAAATTATTTTTCTCAGCTGTTCTTCAGGTTCGTTCTGATGTCACTGGTACGTCAAACTGAACAATTATTTTGCTGCACCCAATCGTTTATAAAAGTAATTTACCACAACTAAGGTGATATTATAGAAGGAGGTCAAGACAAAATGGTTCTGGTGAACTAAGGCAACAGCTGACTTTGACGAGAAATTATGCAGTGCACAATCCAGAAGTGGCGTTAAACCCCAATCAAAAAAAAAAAAAAGAAAACAAAAACAAACAAACAATCCAGAAAAGAAGTTGTTTGTGTATTTCTGGCATATATGTAAGTGTTAAGATATAGGCTAAATGTCAGAGAGACTGCACACCAACCACAAGAAAAACAGATGGAATTTACAAATCTAGAGGTCTCCACAAGGCCTTCAAAAAGTTGGAATACCACTCCTTGTGAAAAACTCTAAATTTCTCCAAATTCATATACTTTCTTTTAAAAAGAATTGTATATTTTAATCAATCCTCAAAAAAGCTGTACTGATTTTTAAGGTAAAAGTTTCCCACGGTTTGTATAAGAGAAATTCAGGATTATAGAGCAATAGCGCAACAAATTAAAAATCGTACTCAAACGAGTTGTTCTGTGGTAGTCATGATGTTTCATATGATGGCCGCTGTTTCTGGACTCAAATAATTATCCAGTTTAAAACATTAAGTTTTGACTTCACTGTGACCTATATATATGTGAATTTCCCATGAATTCAGGGGCAGATAAAAGTACGCTATTACGTTCAACTTATTAGAGTAAAACATGAACCGTTAACTATGGAATAATTCTATATTAAGTTTAAAAATAAATACAAATACACATGTAATTTAAATATAGTCTATAAATAGCATTGTTATAACATCTGCAGAAGTAAACAATGGCCGCGGCGGCCTCCCATCTTCAACGTCTGCATCAAGGTTTGGAGCAGGCACGAATATAGACGTTAGGTTTTGACATCACTGTGACGTATGTGAACCAAATCAACCAAATTATGGTTTTCTCCATATCCAATGCTTTACAATTTAAAAAGTATGCAATCACAATAATAATAATAATAATAATAATAATAATAATAATAATAATAATATAATTAAAAAATACAGCTGATAAAAAATTATCCATTCATGTTCACGATAATTAGAATGTACCAAAATATAATTTTTAAAACAGAATAAAAGTTTTTAGTAAACACTCCATGTAAGTTGTCCAAAGTCCATATAGCCCAAAAAGACGAGAAATAATCGACAAAAACCAAACGGCAAAAGAAAGCAATGAGAACTAAAGTTTCGTATCCACGGACTCCTTTAAAAATCAGGGGTAATCTATGGTGCTCCGGAGATTTAAGATCTTTCTATCCCAAGCGCCACACCTGCCGTGGAATCCTTAATTGTAGTCCGAGATTAAGTCAATCCTACAGAAGTCAAACTTTGTACGTTGTATTTTAATAACTGACCTCCAATTAAATCAGCTGTGCCAATGCTACATGATGCGCACGAAATTTTAAGTCACGAACATCCACATAAAAAATAAAAATTCTAACTTGTAGGTAGAGTGTATTTTCTGGTGCTCAAATAAGCAACATCTGCTTCTATTGTTGCACCCGTCATGTAATAATCCAGAAGAACGCAACATAATTTAAGGTTTTGATAAATTAGGAATAGGTTGCTGTCATTCCGCGTTAAAAGACCCTTTTCCTGATCATGACGCTTGCGTAGAAACAACTTCCGGGTGTACAAACGTCCACGACACAAAAGTAATAGTTCTGTGACGTCATTTTGTGGGAAGGTATCAATAACAGGAACGCAGTTACAGTAAAAGGGTCTATTCCATATCTTTTTATAGGAAGATTAATAAAAAGAAAAAAAAGCAACATTGGTATAGAAAAAAATGGAGCAATCTTAAACACCGCAATATACAAAAGAGAGACATTCAAATTTTTTTTATTATGTGAATTTAATTTTATTTCTTGTAAAAGGGGGAAGAAATTAATAACAACCTTAATCCATGCACGTTTTAGTTTAGTTTAATAATATTTTATTGCAGAAAGCATAAGGATCGGACGACAAATTATACCAACTTATGGATGTCTTCTCCTATACAAAATTTACACAGAAAATCATGCCATATCTCCTATTTTTATACATATATTAACAACAAAGCAGATACAACATAGTATAATAGACATGCAGGTTAACTGTACAAGACGCATTGCTGACTTTTGTCCTCTCAGAATTTTTGAGTTTTTAATGAAATTACGGAATTTTTCAAATATTTTCGAGTTTGTTTTGTCATTGTAATTTTCATTTCCCAACAGGATTGTTTCAATATTTATTTCGTAATCAAACAATTTCAATAACAATGTTGTTCGTTCGTTTTGGTATAAATGACATTGTAGAAAATAGTGAATGCTATCTTCAATAGGTGCACAACAGGAAATCTTGGATCGTTTAAAAGGTTAAATCTGTAAAGATCTGCATTCAATGGGCTACACTGATGCCTTCACCTCGTGTGAATAATATTGAATTTTCTACGTCCTTCGCTTGATTCTTTTATTGAAAAGAGAAAGTCTTGGCGACTTCCGGATATTTAAATTTAAGTTATTCCAGTGTTTTGTAGTAGATGGTATGAAAGATTTTTCAGATATTTGCAATCTGCATCTAGGACTGACATAATTTTCAGTATTTCTCAAAGTATAATTGCTAACATCTTACACGTTGGAGATAAGCATTCATACAGATACTGGCGACATAATTTATAATAAATTGTAAGCTTACGAAGTTTACACCTTTCATCTAATGTCTCCCACCCCGTTTCAAGATAAAGTGCATCTTTACTTGCGAATTTAGGCATGCCAGTAACTATTCTTGCGGCTTCTAATTGAATATATTCTAATTTTTCTTTTTCTTTATCATATATAACATCCATCCCAAACTTCACATGCACATTCCAGAATCGGTCGAATATAAACTGGATAAATGTTGGATAAACTTTTCTACTTCCTGTGCATCTAAAGTGATATCTGGATTTGATACTAGAAAAGGTTCTAACAATGAGCCCATCCTAGTCTGTTCGGAAATTACATTTGTTAAATCGTAAAAATTTATTATATCGTTCCGACGATTATTAGTTTCCCTCAACAAATCTACGTTTAAGTCACCAGTTACATTAATATTTTGTCCAATATTAAGGGCTTGTTCAATGAAAATGATCAAAATTATCCCAAAAGGAGGAATGAGTTCCGGGTGGTCTATAGACTACGCATGTCAACAACTTAAGTTTCAAACCCTACGAGTTCATTATTTTAAAATTCTAGTTCAGCCTTTCTCTTCACAGAAATATTCTGAGAAATATATACAAGTACGCCACCCACAAACCAGTTGCGATCTTTCCTATATATTTCGGAGAATCCTTCTATAGCAATGTCGTTATTTGAAAAATTATTATCTAAGTGGCTCTCTCTTATACAAAGTATTGTAAATTCAGACGCTATATTCTCTATATATGATATTTTATTTCGGACACTTCTAGCATTAATATAAAATATCGAGATTTCGTTTTGTAAGGGCCCAGGATTCTGGTAGATGTCATTGTCAAGTAGCAAAAGCAATAATAGTATAAAAGTAAAATGAATAATTAACGAAAATGACGCAAAAACATATTTGACTAATAGTCTAATTGAGATATATAAACAATACTTACACAATAGGCGTATAAAGTTCAAACTACCAAAACGACAGAATAGTGCGTATTTTTTCATAAAAGATGAGTACGCCCGCATATAGAACAAACCTATCGACATTCTTAATGCCCCAACATCATTATCCATTATCCAACACTGTTACAAATATCAAAGTTGGTCGATAGGTTTCAGTGAGGACAAAGTCAGCAGACAGCATTACATAAGCTAATAATATTAAGTAATAAGTTAAAGAAAATAATACATGTACGAACTGTACATATAAAATATGTACATTATTTACAAACAATTCTGTTTGAATTATAAAGATAAACTCTATGAATAATAGTGGACAGCTAGGTACAAGACGCGTTAGGGGAAATGGATGACCTTGTCTGAGTTTTTTTTAAGTTCATTTTCTGCAACAATAGAAGTTTTGATTTTTTAAATATGAAGCTGCACGTTTTAGTTACATATACAAGTTACTTCAAATCAGGAAACATATAATCAACATATCTTACTCATTAAAAGAATGTCTACCCTATACTTATTTCATCAACCAGTAATCGCTTGTATTATCAAACTAAAATAGATTATACTTATTTTCATTAAACCCCTTATATTTTTATCCTAATGAGATAAAGATGATAAGAATGAAAATTATCTTGTCATGAGGACAGTTTTACTTTGGTTTCATCCCCACAGAACTTCCAATTAGAGAACAGCAGGCTTTCCACGCAGAATAACTAGCGACCATTTAAAACTTACCTTTTACCCAATTTATTTTATTTGAAAGCAGTAACGAAATTTTGTTTAAAGTCGTATGCTCGTCAAATAATTCCAAAATCACCGTGCTTTGTTATATTCCTTTATTCTGGTTGATGAAGTCCCGGTTACGTTAATATGATTTTCCGGGAATACTTTATGTATTATGTTTTGATGCCTACCAGAGCTAAATCACAGCTTACACGGATGTGAGTATTTAAAAAAGGCCTTACTCCATATTTCCAGAACTTTAAAATTATGGAATGTGTTAAGAATTCAACTTTTTTCAACTTCAATTATTAATAACACTGTAAATAAAACATGTTTCATGCCGCGACATCTTCATCACTGGAGCTTTAGTTCATATTTCAATTATAGTATACTGATTGGTCACTGAAAAACAGGTTTCTGAAAATGTGATTACGTGTAACTTCTGAACAAGTAAGCCCTGTCCATTCACCTCGGTCGTTCCCCATTAAACACTTCATCTAAGCCCATTTTATTATTCTTTTGCGATAAATCGTCCGCCTTTTTTTCTACGATCACGTTATGGGTGACATAAATGATACCCCTTATATAAAAGTGGTGTATAAAACGATACAATGTTTGGTTTATAAAACTTTGGAACAACGTTCATCATTTTAAGGTAGTAGATCTAGGTTAAGGGAGATAACTTTTGAAATCAGGAGTATGTTTTTGATATTCTGCTACATGAAGAGCTCTTTAAGCATTCAACAGAAACAGATCAAAATT
>JAULBM010285221.1:0-16287 GCA_032357055.1 Geukensia granosissima
ATGGGATTTTTTTCATTTGATTCGTCTCATTGAGAGCTTTCAGTAGTATGTCAACAGATTTTTTCTATCTTTTACCGATTTCAAAATAAAAGGGGTCAAATTTGCTGAAAAGTGTAATTTTGTGTCATTTTGTTGGGAATGTGAAATTTTAATTTTTCATCGGATTTTGATGGGATTTTATCATTTGATTCTTATTGAGAGCTTACTGTAGTATGTCAACAGGTTTTCTCTATCTCTTACCGTTTTCAAGAAAAAAGGGGTCAAAGTGAGGAAAAAATTCAATTTTGTATAATATGGAAATTTTTTCTTTTTCATGGGATTTTGATGTTTTTTTTCCCAAATCATTCCTTATGAAAAATGCAACCATATATAAACCTATTTTTTTTGGATAAACAAGTCAAAATGATCACTTATATTGTCATATTATGGTGTGTTAAGCACTTTACTGTGTCCAGCACTTTACTGTGTTCAGAACATTACTGTGTCGAACACATTATTGTGTCAAGCAAAATATGGTGTGCACACTTACCCAAAAGATCTTTTGCCCACCTTTCACATTTTAATGTGCTGCGGTCGTATTATGTGCTTGCGAAGGATCTCCGTTGGCATATATTGTATATTCCTTCTTTAAATACATGTAATAGGAGTTATAATGCTGTTCTGTGTTTAGTCTCAAGTTTTCCTCTAAATGAATATATATTTGAATTATATTCATACTTTAATTTCTCTTTATTTTGCAGTGGAAAGTTTGCTATTGTGAAAAAGTGTGTTAAAAAATCTACTGGTACTGAATATGCTGCCAAGTTTATACGAAAGAAACGTGGAGGTGGGAGACGAGGGGCCAAGATGGAAGACATTAAAAAGGAAGTTGAAATCTTACAACAGATTGATCATCCCAACATTATACATTTGTATGAAGTCTATGAGACCAGACTGGAAGTTATACTGGTGCTAGAATTGTGAGTTGAAATTCATTTTAGATATTTTAATGCAGAATTTGCTTGTATGTCTTGTTTTTGGGGCTTATGCTCATGTTCTGTGTCTAGAGGTCTTCTATGATGACTCATTTTCTTGGCCTCTTGTTTCTCAAGTTCACTGGAGGCACCATATTTGCAGCACTTATTATTTTTATTTGATATTTTGCTACATTACATTCGTGTTAGACTGGTCATGATTTATTTTCATGACTTCCTTAATGAAAGTCCAGAAAATAAATGGCTCATGTAGTGATAGTTAACCTTATCAAAAAAGAAAACACCTTTTTTGAACTGTATGTAAAGTTGTTATTTTACAGATTTTTTTATTGTTTAACAAATGTCCTGTCTTGTTACTTGAAAAAGAGGTGTCTAACATGTAGTTACATGTATTTATACTGTATGTGACTGGTGTATTACAGGGTCTCAGGAGGAGAACTGTTTGATTATATATCAGAAAAGGACCATCTAAGTGAAGAAGAGGCCTCAGCATTTATCAAACAAATACTTCATGGGCTGGAACATTTACACAGTAAAAATATAGCACATCTTGATTTGAAGGTAAACATTGGATGGAATGTTAAGATCATTAAAAATGACAGATTCTGACAAAATATCATATAATTGGCTGCTGATTTTTCAAGATATTTTTGTTACCTGGTAAAACATATATTTGTCACTGAGGGTCATCAAGAATTCAGAGATTTTTGTAGTGTACAGAAATTAATCTAGCTATTAAACAGAGTACATATTGAAAATAACTTCTAGGTATTTGACATGCAAAAATGATGTATTTGTCAACATGACACACAAACACATTCATAAAGCATGTATTGTTTGTATTTACCTTGCTTCAAGGTGCAGATAATGTCACCTAGTTAAAATTACATCTTCATTAGTAGTTCAAGTTACCTCAAGGAATTAATAAAACTGATAACAAAATTATGAGCTCAGGTACTGCCACTCAATTTTGTCATCAAAACAAAATTTTCTCCTAGGCAAAAATTGCATTTTGAGTCAGAATTTGTCATGTTATCTTATATTGTTAAAAAGATAATAGGAAGGATTACCCTGCCCTACCCAAGTCCTCTGCTATACTTAAGAAATAGTGGCCAAAGGTTATAATTCTTGCATTGAGATTCTCTTTCATCATGCATTGAGATTCTCTTTCATCATGCATAAAATAGTTAATAAGTTATACATCTTTGATATCAGCTTATTGATGCTTGTTAGACTTCCTTCTTGCAAGTTACCTGTCAACTTAACAAAGAATTAAATGCAGAGTTTTGTATATATTATTTCAATCATCCAAAAATAAAAATGTGATCTGGCAGGTTGACATAGTTAAATGGGTGTAATTTTATACATTGTTGTTCTGAAATGAAAAAAAATGTATGAATTTTACTGTATTCAGGTAAATATAAAGGCCTATAGTTTTCAGACATTCTATTTTAAGTTTTCTTTCCTATAAAGGCAGACATGGACTATTGTTTCAAGGTCATTTTCCTATAGTTGTTAAGTAAAATTTATGCTTACATAATTTTTTTACAGCCTGAAAACATTATGTTATTAAACAAGAACAGTACAAAGATCAAAATTATAGATTTTGGACTTGCTCAAGTTATTGGACCAAACTCAAACGTTAGGGCCATGATGGGCACTCCAGAATTTGTTGGTTTGTATTTATAACAAAATCAGTGTATATCATTTGATAGTAACTCTTGCAGCAATTCAGTATTATCTGGACTTTTAAAATTCCAGCTGCACAATTATGCTTGATTGATTGTTGCTCTACATTCATTAGCAAATAATTCAGACATATTCAGGAAGAGAATATATTTATTCAAAATAAATGAATGAACCCAGTATTTAATAGAATGAAATGCTGAGCTTGATTTTAAACATGCTAGCTTACACAGTGACAGTCCATAAGAGACACATTACACTACTGGTACTCACCTCCTAACAGGGCTGTCAAGATTTCATGACGAGCATGAGTGAGATTTGGTAAAAAATTCAAAGATCAAGGGGAAAATACAAAAGATCAAAGGAATTTGCCGACAAATTGAGATTAAATTGCGTGAGTCTCATGTAATTCCGTGAGACTTGACAGGTCTGTTCTAACCTTCAGTTTTACATTTAAATGTGGTATACTTACTGGAGAAGAAGAACAAGCAATTTTAATATCTTTGGTTTGACTTTAATTGGAATAAAACCCCTTATCTATTGCACCAGCAAAAATCACCCTACCTCTGGTCTCTAAGTTTGACTATTGTTCTTAAAAGGTTCTTTTGATAAAATTGATGAAGGATCATTTTAGAAAAGGTGGTAAGAAATAGCTTTTTAGGATTTCTCTTAATGTTTACAGATAAGTGATTGGCAATAAAAAATGGAATACAAGAGCAAGTTAATCTCAACAATCATTAGAAAGTAAAATTCTTAGAGTGTTCAAGATTGTTTTAAAATCAATGCATGATTTGTTCTTGAATTAAACACTGCAGGTGGAACAAAACTTGTTTTGATGGATTTTAAATTAAAATTTTTAAAGCATTTTTATTTGACTGCAAGTATTTCTCGGCATTATATGTTATGGGTTGTAGAGTGTAAAGTTTCCATTCAATAAAATTTGTTCTAGTAATTTGAACAATTTGAAATTATGATGCAATTATCTTTTTGGGGATATATGAAACATGGAATTTAGCACACCTCCTTATTTGGGTGAATTTCTTCTATTTTAACAAGCAAAAGGATTTGTGCTTTCACATATTTCTTACCATTTTTTGAACTTTTTTGTTCAATCCATATGTCCAACCCCAACTGATGTTTTTTTAAATGGTTTCTCTGAGAAATGTAAAAGAAAATTACTCCAACAATTTTTATATTTTTTTCTAATTTTAAAATGATTGGGGTCAATTGCATCGCTTAAAAATCATTGCCACTGGTATGGGAAAAATTTACTTTTATTGCAAATCTCCTCAGTGAGAGCTTGCATATGAATGGCAACAAATTTTTCTCAATATTTTACTGTTTATGAAATAAATGGGATCAAAGGTTAAAAAAAGGCTATTTCAAAGGATATTGGAAATCATTATTTTATATATTCTTTTCTGCATAAACTCTTTTATTGTCTCTTTAAAATTGAAGAAAATTCTAATACCAACAAATGTTTGACTGTTTCAGCTCCAGAAATTGTAAGCTATGAACCACTGTCCCTGGCTACAGATATGTGGAGCATAGGAGTCATAACCTATATATTGTAAGATATAAAGAATATAATTTGTTTTTTCGGTAGTTTTTACCATTACTTCAGAAATTTATTATTGCAGAAAATGTAAGTGTATTCCAATCACAATATACTTGTGATTGTTACATCTAATTGAATCTCACAATGTTATATTGTATTCATTTGAAGTTTTACACCAAAGTCTACTCATTGAAAAGGAAAGCAGTTGTTTGGAATGAAGAGGGATACAGTTTGTTTGATTGTACTTTCATCTTGAAATTTCATTTAGGAGTGTTAAAAGTATTACATTGTTACGCTTAAATAGGTGCATAATTAGAGCACCTGTCTTTCATTCACCGCTGTTTTTATATTAATTAAATTGGATAATTATTTAGATGCACTGTAATGATAGAGACCTAATTGCTTTTGTACAGAAAATAAAATATGATTTCATTAGTAAATCTGCAGGAAATGTTATGTAATGTGAAAGCTTCATTTAATTAGTCCTAGATCTAAACTCAATATGCATGTGTGAAGCATTTCACAGATAATCTCATCTTATTTTGTTCCTTGATGCAAATTAAAAAAAACCAAAGATCAGATTAACAAAAGCATTTGCCTCTATTTTGGAATAATCGTTATCAAAATCTATTTTTGGATGCTACTTGGTTATGAAAAAGAATGGATAGGTAATAAATGCTGGAAAAGCAGTATCCTCTTCCTTGCTATTTCTAATAATATTAGATTAGTTGCATACAAAGTGCTTTTATGGATTAACCTTTGACAGGTGTTCTAGGGGCCAAAATATTGGAAGAAGAAAAAAGAGTTGCTTTCAAACAAAAAACAAATTATCAGGCATTGCCATAAATGATTTTTATATACTAATATAAGCCAAATTTTTTACAGCTGCCTTACGACCATTTTTTTAGGGGCATATTTCCAAATTAGTAAGTGGAAAGAAGTTGAAGATCAAACTGAAAATAGAACACTGTCTTTCCAACACATTTCCAGAAACAAAAATTATTTTTCTTCTAAACTCAACATTCCAAGCAAAAAAAAAACAGTTTTCTTGATCCACACAGCACTTAGAAAAAGAAACTTTAAAGTTTATGCGTTTTAAAATTGTTCTTTTCAGATTAAGTGGTGCTTCTCCATTCCTAGGTGATGAACAACAAGAGACATACGAGAACATTACCTCTGTATCATATCAGTTTGATGAAGAATACTTCTCAACAACCAGTGATCTAGCCAAAGATTTTATAAACAAGCTGTTTGTCAAAAACTCAAGGTGGTTAATTTACACTTAAATCTGATGAAACTTGATCAATGTGAATAATTGATGTTGTCATTTAGATTCTATCAGTGCAGTCAAAAAATGTAATGTATGTAAACAGTAAACATCTGACAGTTCATCTATTCATTGGGTATATTTTGTTTTGATATATTTGATGTCATAATTAGAAAGCTGATGTCCTGATGTTTCTGAAGTTGACAAAGTACACAAAATGATTACATAAACGGCAACAGCTTAGAAAATGACCTTTTTATGCATTTTACATCAGGTTTCGGATAATAAAACATCTCAAACTGAAGAAGTCCTCAATTCAACATTTGACCAATCAGATCATGGGATTCCAGCATTTGAAGAAAAACTTGCAAATTAGAGGAAAGCCTCTGTTTGAGATGGTGCTAGTGGACAGGTTATGTGCTTTGATTCTACAGGAATACATAATTCAGCAAAACAACATTTAATGTGATGTTGTCTAAAATTGCTTTTGGAAATAGTAATCATCTGTGTTTGGAAATTCAGTCTAAGTCATTTGTCAAATAAATTTGCAGCATTCTCAAACATGATTATGCAGTAGATTTAACAAAACTGTTAATAATATCCTATAACACTTTTCATCAAAAGGTACTTACACTCCATAATTAAGCTATTTATTCAATTTTTCAAAGAAAAGTCTGTTTTAGTTAGACTATTCAATTAAGTTTCATCTTTTTATAGAAAAAGAAGCACAGTTCAGTCCTGTCTACAGCATCCCTGGATTAAGGTAATTCAAATAAGAGAAACCTATTGAACTGGCTAACACTTTAGTCTCTCTGAAAATTCTGCATTTCACATTTTTAAAAGCAGCATTCAGTTTGCCATTGAAAGTTAATAAGTTTTCTTACCTGGGATGTGTTATGTCCTCTTCAAGTTTACTGATTGTTTGATTTTTCTTAGGAATATACAGTCCAATGCATGCAGGGATGTAACACGGTCTATTCATTTATTTTGGGGAAATGAATATATAACCATGTTTTAATTGGATACTTGCACAGTTATGTATATAAATTGAAACTTGAAATTGTTCATTACATTGTGACATGTCAAAAGAGTCATATAGAAACATTATCACAGGACATTACAATTGTCCACAACAAAGGTCCAGCCTAAATTTTAAGCTGTAGTATGAGAAGTAAAACTCATTTTACCATGAAATAAAATTATGCTTTTTCTTTCCATCGAAATTTAAATATCTTAGGTAGCTTTCAGTAATTTTCTTACCAGTCTGAAATAACCTAACAGCAAATATGTCATCTTCAGTATCTCATGGGTAATATATATCAGAAGACGTACCTTCATGAGCCTTGGTTGTTTACACTTTATTTTAGCTGATCCATAAATAATCTAAACCATATTTAGTAGTTTCCAGTTACAACAAAACCATGTCTTACTTTTATATTGAAGGATCAATGTTTCAGTTTGGAAGTAGGAATTTACATTTGCCTAAGAAACTAGTAAAATTGGGCTAAGCACTAACATGTGTTGAAAGAGAAGAAATGGGATAAGAAATGAGTTACTTTCAATGCAACATGACTGTATTATAATGTCAACTTTGCCAATTTTTTATCTTTTACAGTTGTTCTATTGTGCAACAGAGATTAATTTGGAATATTTTCTATTTCTTTGACTAGATTTAAACACTACATGAAAAATAAATTTTCCATTTTTCCTGTTGCCCTGATTTTATGACAATTACGCTTTACTTATTAACTGGTACTATAGAATAAGGGAGATAACTATAGTTTACATTCAGTGCATGCAGTTAATGTTAAATTCTGCATGAAATAGTTGACCATTTGTGTATGTATGTGGCAAATATCTATACTTAGACATTTAAAAAAAAAAATGATTAAAAGGCAGTATCATTCTGGTACTTTAACCCTAAGATCAATTTCCTAATGACATATAAGTAGGAAACACTGTTTATTGCCACTGAATAATGGGGAAATCTTGTGCATTTGTAATGATATGTATCAATATTGTTGTAATCCTTAACCCGCATGTACATTTACTAACCATTTTCTTCAGCCAAAAGAGAAAAAACAGCAAGACATCAGAAGAACTTCTACTATTAATATAGAGCATCTGAAGGCATTCATAGCTAGGAGAAGGTGGAAGGTACCGTATGTTATCTAGGAATGAAAATGCACATTGTAAAAAAGTTGGAACTATTCAATGAAGTTGAACTACAAGTCATTTATGTGTTTTCTGTTTTGAGCATATAAAAGTTGTAAAATCTCCTTTAAATGGGGTATAGAGTAAGGTGTTCAAACTTTGCCCAGAAGTGTATCAGTATGTGAGTAGACAAACATTACAACAAAATTTACATTTCATGACTCATTCTGAATGCTGATTTCATAGTCTATTAAGGGAAGAATTAGTACTTATATATTGGAAATTAAATAACAGCTCAAGAAAATGCTCAGGGTGCTAAATATATGACAAAAAATCATCCTATGGGTACAGAAAATTTCAGATATTCATTTGTTTAACTCGGTACCACTAAAAAAATTAGGGACATTATATAAATGAATTCTTATGAATAGTGTAAATTTGAAAAGTTTATTACAGTTTTTTGAAAATGGAAATCTGTTGTTTGCTGAGGACAATTTTTGAAAATGGAAATCTGATATTTGCTGAGGAATTTTAAAATAGCAAATGGAAATTTGCATATAAGTTGCATAAAAATTCAATTACTAACTTTTACATATAACAAAATTTGTTAGGTTGTGAATATGTGCATATGATTTGTTTAAAAGAAAGATGATATGGAATATATGCCAGAAAGACACTATCAACATCTTAAATAATTTTGAAACAAATATTTAAAAGTCAAATGCATGTAAAGTGCTTTTCTGGATTTACCTTCATCAGACACCCTATGAGCCATAATAGGAAGATCAGTCAAACTTTATGAATTTCTAGTTACATTCATGGACCAAATGAAATGTACAGTTCATGGAGTAATAAGCACTGATATAAAGCTTAATATGAAAATAACTAAATCTATTGAAAAAAAGAGCCCCTCACAAATAAATTTGAATGCAGCATGAGTTAGCAATAGTTTGGTATAATAAATAAGATTTTAAATGAAGTAAAATAACAAATAAATGATTTAGTTGTCAGGTTTCTATTTCTGTATGCACCAAGTACAAGTTATTAGCATATGTATTGCCCATTGAATAAAGATAAGCTTATAACTGGAAGAAGCCTAATGCATTTTCCCCATGATATAACATTATGATATGTTACCAACAAGATGATGTCTTGTCTTTTGTCAGTATGTTTTGAATTTATATGTCTGTTCCTTCAGTATCTTATTCTGCAAGCTTGTCTGACCCTTAAAAGTGCAGCTTATGTATTTAAAAAAAACATCATATTGTCTATTTTTTTCAAATTATTTCTGATATCCTTGAAATCACAAAAAGAGACATGATGTTATTATGAATTTACATGAAAGAAAACTATAACAGGCTATGTTCCACTAAAATACAATATTGTGCAGGGCTTTCAGGGATTTTGGGAAAAAAGTTCCAATAATTTACCAAATTTTGGTTGAGTAAATGGCAAATTAAAAAAATAGGTGAATAACTGCCACCTTCATCTGAATTCCCTGATTGTATCTGCCTCTTAGTATTAGATGTGATTTTCACTGCATTTGACAATTGCATGTTCTGTACAGCACATTTTCCAAAAAATTAATAAAAATGTGTAAACTTTGTCCAGTCAAACCAAGCATGGTTATCTTTTTTATCCACAGCATATCAAACACATCCATTAGTGCAGGACATAAAAATCATTTATGAAAGTAATATGGATTTATATTTTTTAGCAATCTCTGAAGATAGTATCATTGTGTAATCGACTGTCACGGAGTGCCCAGTTGAGGAAGTCAAGGAGTACAGATCTAGAATTAAATGGTAGTAGAAATACCTTGGAAGAGGACGATGAGGTCAGTTATTATATTGCCTACCATTGAAAGTTTTATACAGATTCATATATTTAGATTTTTTCATGAGAAAAATCCAGAAAAAAATGTTCTGGATCTATTATGAAGAGAAAATGATTTATTGAAGCTTGTAAAGGGATAAAGTTTTCAGGTGGCTTTTCACTGAAATAATTATATGATGCTTTCATCTTATTGCATTCACTTGAATCTTTTATCATATATATAATTACGGGGCATTTTTTTCCTTTTGACTGATCAATGAACATAATGAGATGACATAAAGATTCTTTCTTAGTGTCATCCAAGCTGTGGACTGACTTTTCAAAAGTATCCTAAACACCTACCTACATGTATAAAACAATTGGTTAATTCCCAAATCAGTAGTACAGTTATGTATTTATATTAATTTATTAGGGAAATGTAACAGAAATTTATAGAAAAAGATACTTTTTATGGACTAAACCTCATTTCCTTGACATCCCAAATCAGTCAAAAACAAATGCAGCTTTGAACATGAGGGTCATATTATTTAAAAAGAGTAATAGTGTAGCACATTGTAAAAAAAATTATTATAAAAAACTAGTTAACTAGTTTGCAATTTTTAAGATTCAAATCCGATACATTTGATCTCGTACAAGCTTCTACAGTAACAGTCACTTTAGAGTTATGGAGTCAACATTCTTAAAAAGAAAAGCCATAGCTACAATAAGTCATAGCTTATGAGAATATAGCCTTTATTTGCCTATAGAATTTGCTTCATGTATTCATTTTCACAGCAAGAATAATTTTTGTTCCATAGAAGTTTCAAACTTGCAGACTAAATGTTAATACCACATTTTAATATTCTGCTGCCCAGTTTAAGACAGGCTTCTAATAATAACCATCTTAGTAAGATCATAGGTAAATATTCAGGAAATACCTGACCCAAATTTGCAAGACCAAGTATGCACATTTTATTTTTTATATCAATCTCAAATACTGGTACCTTATGTATTTGATCTGAATATGATGTTCATATTGCTTTTTAAATCCATGTTAGACCTGACACAAATCATTCATTGAATGTCTTGTCTACATAGTGTTTAAATCACCTGCTAATTGTGGTGTCTATCATTCACTAATACATGTTTTCTTTTCACTTTCTATAGGAGTTCTCTAGTGTGGAGGAAGATGAGGACCAAAGCTCTGACCTTTAACATTTTCTATTCACAATTAATCTTGGCATAGAACAATTTACAAAATACTTTTCTATTTCAAGATCATTGAACATTGATTATTTATTTTTGTGTTATGCAGGAGCTATTTTATAATATTTTTGTTAATTTTTTTCTTATTTAGCTATCAATATTTAAAAATTTGGATGACTTTACAAATATAAGTCTCCATATCAATAATTTTGAGTCCACTTATATAGATTGGTTGAATTCTATGCTAAGAGTTTGCTGAATGCTTTCACTAACTTTCTAATCACTTTCAGGTGTTCACAGCCTGCTTTGTAGGGGAATGACTCACCTGCCAATCTGTGTTGTCACTTGTTCAGATGCTAAGTGAAGCAGTTATAGAATGTGAAATCATTATTTTTCATGGTTAAAAAAGTCCATTTAATTAATAAAACAGTATTTAAAAGTTTCATGCAGAAAGTGATTTTTACAAGGAAAGGGTTTTGGGTAGTTATAGAAATGATTAAAACTATGTATTTTGGACAAAGAGATGATGTTATTTTATGATATCTCCATGTTACGCTAATGGTAGTTTAATGAACAATATTCCAGAGAAGTCTTCTGTGGATATAATAAAGAAGCCATATAATAAAGAACTTATTTTAAAAAAGACTAAAATTTTAAATTGGGACACCTTGATTAATAATGGTTTCACGGTAGTTATCAGTAGTGCATGAATTGCTAGTTAATATCATTAAAGTTCCATACATTTTAAAAATGTGTGACCATCAATGCATTTCAAGAACACATCTTCAGAATTTGATTTTATATGCTATATGCAGGTGATATAGAAATATTTGCCCAATTATATAAATTTCATTCCTGTCATGATTATTTGATGTAAAATTAAGGGCACATTTAATTTCCACAAATTAGTGAAAAGTGAAATATTTCCTATCCACAATAAAATGACTGATAGCGAAATACTACACGCATTTCTTTTTAAGAATGAATGTATCACAATGGAAAAATTTTGATACAGGGTGAGCTTGAATATGAATGAAATGCGGAGAAAACATGGAAGACAGAAATTCACAGATTTGGAATTGTCAAATCAAGAAACACACTTATTTTATTTTTACAAAATTTAACGAAACGTTTTATATTAATGTTTGTGAAGCACATACATTTTCTTCATAGCTGTAAAATTTGGAAAAATTGACCATGTATCAGAAGTGCATAAAGAAAGACACAGCTAAGTTTTAGAATCTGGAAGTTGTCATTACAAATTATGATAATTCTTTGACCAATGATACACTTGTGAATACATATAACCATGACAAAATGAGAATATCAGTGATAAAACAAGAGAGAGTCTGCAAACAATAGGAGGATACCTGGTTTCTATATAAGTGCCTTGTGTATTAAAGGATTTTTATGTCCTGCTCATATATTCACTGTTAGAAGACAACACACTAGTGTTTTTCTATTTGCACAGTTTTAAAGACTTTTTTCAAAAAGCTCAAATTTTTCACAGCAAAAAAATGTGCCAAAAATCTGCCATTGACAAGCATGTGTGAACACAATGTTTCACAAGCTTTTCCAGCAAATTTAATCCTAAGTATTAAAGTAATTGTGAGCAGCTTAATACTGGTCATTATTGTCAACAGACAGAATAATGAACATGAGAAAAAAACTACACATTATTCCTTTATATAGCTTAAACACACAATGATTGTGGATTTGATGTCATTAACCATTATTCATGTCACTCCGGAAGTTGTCATGTAATATATTGTCTCATTTTTTCCCTGAGCAAGAATAGGGTTATTTCTCTTTAGTAATTCCAACTATGTTGTCCGAAGTGCTAACTTCATTTATAGTTGTAATATGGGAATATTTCTGTAAGTTACTACTGAAGTCAGATTTGTTGTGATAACAAAAGGAAATATTCTTTAGTAGTAAATGATTGATAGTAGCCATTTACATTCCTATATGTTAGATGTTGGTTGTTTGTAATTTGTTTGACTTCAATAACATGTCCATGCAGACAGTCTACCAACAATGGCATGTAATTCTCACTAATACAGCACGAATCTGTATTTCATAATGAAGAATTTGGACAAAACACCCAACATTGGAAGTTTTCATCCTTGAAAAATTCCTTAAAAAACAGTCACAGCTGTTATAAAAGATAAGAAAGCATAATTTGGTATAGCTCAGAGTGCCATATTTTTGTGTTAGCATGTAGAGTTGTTTGTGTATGTCGTGTTTATGTTTGTTTGATTATAAAGCTTTTGTTTTGCAAATGTGATGTATGACCACAGTGCATGTTGCCACTGACATTGTAGATTGTGTTGTTTAGACCTAGCCTTACAGTAGTAAAGTGACTAAGTATTTCATTGCTTGAGAATTGTCTTCATTAATATTTTACTTACAAGGGCTGATAACTTTACAAAAAGATTTGTCAATGATATAAAAATTCAGTCTAACATCACTTTGCAGAATGATCTGTTTAATATTGCCCTGTACTTAAAGATGAACCTTTACAATGTTATACTGAAGTGTTAATTACATATAAAATAGTTTTATATTTACATAAAGTGTTTTATACATTATTTGCTTTTCATCCTACCAATTTAAATCTTAGGTAAAACTATAAAATAAAGTAAATTTAGTGCCACTGTGAGCAAATTTTTCATCTGTGTTACATATTTAAGCAACCTGAATTTGTTTGCAGTGTACGTCTGTCATTTGTATTTTAATTTAAAAATTAAGGTTACTTTTTACATGCTAAGGATTTTCAAATAAAAATATTTGTTTTAATTATATTTCTCAGCCAGGTTTCCACAAAATTATTAATTGAAATTTTTTTAATTTTCCAAATTAGTAGACCATTAAACCATAAAGAGAAAAATATTACATAGGAGTTCATCTGAAAAATAGGGCAAATACAAACTACCGGTATATTTGCAATTAAAAGTTCGTACTTTTGATATTCATGGAAAGCTGTTCATTAAAAATTTGATTTGATTTTATTGTTATTGTCTCTTCTGAAAAAGAGCTTGTGTTTAAGCAAGACATAGCTGTTGCTTTTCAATATTGATACATAAAAATAGGAGATGTGACATGATTGTCCATGATCCTTCCACAAATTACAGTCGAATCTAAACTTCTACTGGTCCCATTACGGCCTTCAACAATGAACCAGAGTCCATACCATAACGGAAGCTGTAAAAGACCCTGAAATACAAAATGTGAAACTATTCATAAAACACGACAATCAACTTAATTTTTATATCTCTGATTTCATTCAGTCAAGATGGATCATGTCTAGAGAATTCATGGTCAATCAGTTATATTTCACATATCCTTGACCTAATTTTCTTGGTCCAGTAATAAAGGTCAAACATATTTTGTTAGAAAAATTCAGTATTGGGTGTGACTGTTATATTTCATTTGCCATATTTTATTTGTAGTTGGCCTCATTTTAACGGTCAAAAGACTAGGGACAAGATTTTGTGCTACTTGGTAACTTCACATTGTCAGTTTTGGGTGTAAAAATTTGTTCATACATTAGGTGTACATGTCAGTCTTTCATAATTCATTTGTCCCTGACTTCATTTTCACATTCCTGTTACAGTTTTTCATAATTAGGTCAGTTTCACAAGGTCAGTGATATTTGGTGTTCTCATTAGGTGTACATGTCAGTCTGCTTAAGTTATTTTTCAGTGACCTCATTTTCAAGGTCCATTAACTATTAATTGAGTTGCTATAGGTAAATAATATTTTGTATGATAATTTGGTCAAAAATTAACATATCTGTCATAATAAGAAGTAAATGTTAAGGAGAATATACTACATATCACCAAGCAGTTACTGAAAGTTCAAAATCTAGAGTGCTCCACAAGGTCTTCAAAAAAGGTAAGCAAATAGGTCATGATTTAAAAATCAGGTGAACTTTTTGTTTTGTTTCAATGTACATCTGTTTGTGGCAAAGTTGGTCGGCAGGCAAGACCTATCTGTGTCCACATGTATAGCTGTATTTTATTTGTCAGCTGATAGATTGGCCTGAAATATTGATGATGAAACTGTACTTAAATTAAAAAGATTTGGTCATTTTAACCTTCATATAATGTTTTTCAGACCTTGTCTTTGATTTTTGAGTAGTATGAATCCAAGCATTCATCTTTCCTCATTTAAGTTTAATAATTGTTTTCCCCTTTTACAATGGTGGTTAAATTTCTTTTGCTCACTTTGTAAAATCTTGCCATGTATAGTATAAACTGATTTTACCCTGTTTCATCACTTTGTCAGGTCAAATCAGTTTTTATCTTAAAATAATTCTCAGGGTGTACACATCCATTCATTTTGCATA
The DNA here is from genome assembly GCA_032357055.1 of Geukensia granosissima. NCBI lineage: Eukaryota > Metazoa > Mollusca > Bivalvia > Mytilida > Mytilidae > Geukensia > Geukensia granosissima. The sequence continues at coordinate 15,012 of JAULBM010285221.1, forward strand.
AACCTGTCCCATGATTTTAAACATGGAGTTTGAATCTAGTCCTGTAAGTAATTTGCTCGTTCAATGTCACCATTAGTTACCTTGGGATAAACATAGTCTCTGGACATTTTGAAGTAATAGACACATACAGCAATACATATGAAATAATGATAGTCGTAGCCTCAAACTCACTGACAATAGTTGGATTCCCTCTTTATATGAAGACAAATTGTTGTTTAGTTTACATTCAAACTGAATACTTTATTACATGTACTTTTCATGTTGCTTTATTTGTTGATATGAATTGGTATTCAGTTCTAGCTTCCATGTAGTCTATTAAATGATAGCACAGGTTTGAGTTGTAAGTCTATGGCATTATTCAGTCATAAAATACTGTTATTCTCTACTACATCATATATAAATGTTAAATATTCTTGGATTAATTTGCATTTTATAAACTTAATAGATTTATTTTCATATGACCACAAAAAAAACTTGGTTGTATATTGTTATGTTAATGTGGTCCTCATCAAGGTATTCACCTTTAGATACAGTCACAAGTGAACTTGGTTTGAGTGACTCAATCCACCTCCTAATTTGCTCAATGATCCTACTAATAATTTTTTCTAGCCGAGTTAAAATGAAGTTGAACTTGTATATTGGTTTGATCATGGCGGGTTTGTGTCAACATTGGTTTTTGAGTGGTAACTCAAAAAGTTAATATCCTATTTAAATGAAAATTTAAGATATTGTTACAAATAAAGCAAGTGAGAACCCTATTGATTTTGGGGGAAATCTGTTAAAGTTCAAGGTCACAGTCACAAAAAATATAAGAAAATTTTTGTAAAAATACGATCACTTAAAATGTTTGCACTCATTTTAAATGAAACTTTGGAATATTGTTCCACATCAATCAAGTGATAACCCTATTGATTTTTGGGAATCCATATAAGGTCAAGGTCACAGTTGCAAAAAAAATCTTTAAAAATTTTGTAAAAATTAGATTTCTGGACACTATATCAGATTTACATGAAACTTTGAGCTTTTGGTTAATATCAAGCGAGAACCCTATTGATATTTGGTAAATCCATTAAAGGTCAATGTCACAGTTGCAAAAAAATCTTAAATTTGAAAAAAAAATGTATAATATAAGGTTTCCAGATAATAATTCCAAAAGTTTTCATCAGGTTCAAATAAAACTTTGGGATATTAATTGTTACATTCCAAAAATTTCTTCCTTGAACTGTAAGTATAAAAAAATTATGATACTTTCAAGTCGACTATAGCATACCGGATG
>JAULBM010285232.1:0-16286 GCA_032357055.1 Geukensia granosissima
TTTATTGACCGGGTCATTATAGTGCACGTGAGGTCATTTCTGTTCAAATAGGATAGTTCGGGTCATGTGTGTATTTTGTTGTTTTGTCATTAACCAATCAAATTCCTAGTTTCTGATTAGAGGTATTATAAAGAAACATAATCTTCAGGTATAAGTCATACAAATGCACAAAAGAAAGAGGAAACAAGAGTTAACCGAAAGGTCAGACAAAAGGGGACAACTTAATAGACATAGCAAACTACAGAACAGGACAAACACGACATTTACTATTTATAAACAACTAGAAATCAAAATAAAATCCGTGAGCAATTCGGACCCACCAAAAAACCCGTGAATGAACTTTGGTCAGGTAAGACAGGTAGTTCCTATCTCTTTAAAAACACATGCTGCAATGCCAATTTCCCAGTGCGGTTCCCAAAATCTACAGGAAAAGGTAGGTCTTCATCTGGGAAACGGATATTCTAAATCGACCAACCTATGATCTCGACCTGTCAAATTTCTTGTATGGGCCTTTGAATAAATGTATTCAACAAGAGATATAGATTCGGCGGCGACCAGAATTTTGAATTTTTATTTCTATGATATTCTTACTGCTTCTTTACACAAATCATAAATTGCATTGCAAGACTTCTTGCGGTTTCATCGAGATTGTCGACGTGACACTACTAAATCGTTTGAGGAAAAGGGTTTGATAAGAAACTTAATGTTTTTTCAGTAATCAGCGTTCTGGGGTTAGATTCGGTAACTTTAAGAATTTGGTATGGGTTGCCTGCCTTTTGATTTTATATTATTGTTGCTAAGTTACTAGATTGATATTGGTAGCCAGGTTAAAAATAGTGTCGATAAATTTGTTAACCATAAAATTATGATAAACAGAAATAACCTTTATTGACTCAATCACAACTGTGAAACATTTACGTTTTCATATTTAAGATAGAAAATTGCCACTGCTTTACTTTATTTGCGGTAATCCAAAAATAGAACAACTGGCTACGTTATTACAGTTTATTTATAAGAAAATGAACTTGATATGATCCTAAATATGGTAAGCAATTATCAATGTGAAATAACATATTGATGGTTCACAGAAAGGCTAACCAGACAACTCCGCGATTTAAGAAGGATGTTGATACCTTTTCCAGATGGGACATAGTTGCAAAGCCATAAATTCATACCAGAAAATGGATACTGATATGATCATTGAACACATACGCAACATTTGTCTTCAAAAACACAGCGTTCCCGAAACAAAGTCCTGTTTTAGAATGTTGCACTAGACACCAAAGAGTATATTTCTTATCAATAATAATTATATAAGAAAAAAAATGAATTTATAGTAGCCGGGTAAAGAATATGAAAGCTTTGTTAAACCACCAAAGAAGGTAGATCCAACATTGGTTGAGAGGTTAATAAACGAGTTTTGTCAGTGGTTTCTGTAAGTTGGGCTGGATGAGTCATATTTAGTTGAGGAAGAGAACATTGTGTTGTTCCCATTACTCACTATATCATATCTGTTAAAAACAATACATATCTGTCCCCAGAATTTCTGAAAATAACATGATGGTGTCTATTCCAAGATTTAACAATAAAACCTTTTAATTTGCCATTTGTTTAAAGTCCAAATACACGTTAGAATCCTATTCGTATTCTGGTCTCATTGTGGATTTTGTATCATGGTAATCATTGTTTAACTAATTGCTTTCAGTGGCATTTGTTAATATGTTTGGTAAACACATTTACGATGTTCAAAACATAAATAAATGTACAGATTTAATATCAGTTTAAACTATATATGTCAAAAGTATGTATATAGGAAAAGAATACATACAGTCAGAAATTAATCCACAGAAAAGATTAGCAATTGTAAATGCTAAGTGTGTTACCCTCTTGAAAAAAAGGCTTTACTTATCTAAAACTTGCTGAAGAATTATAGAAGATCTACCGCCAGTATAATATTTTTTGTTGTTGATTAAGTACTGTCCAGTCAACTGATAACAAATATACGTAGTTACCGCTCCCACTGCTCTATGTTGTTAAATGGCGTCTTTTAGATTTTGTCCCATCTTCTCTGCATGAATAATAAGATGGATTTTATGCCTTTAAAGATCAAACGATGATGTGTGACAAGACGAAGATCAAGTCACTGCTGACATTTACAAAATTCTACTTTCCCAGGATTAATCTGGGGAAAAATATACGGTCCAAAGATTCCAGGAATTATTCTGTCAAATTGTGATTTATTTGCAAAGCTTGATAATGTCAATGAAAACATTTCCTTTGTAATGATTACGAGATAATTTTACTGGAAAAATTACTGAAAACAATATTCATTATATTTACGGATAAGATTTTTACCTTAAAGATACTAGTTATGCATAAGAATTTTTCCTTTCTCTGGTCAGTTCCAAAGATATTACGTGCACCAACCTAATATTTCGGTTTTGACGTTATTATTTTAAATTACCTGGACATAAATGGTTAAACTATTCAAAACTCGAAGGCTTTCAATAATCGATAACGTATAAATATGTTTAATTTTTTACTATCAATGATGTCCCTTGTGGTCTCTATTAATGTACTCAAAAAAGAAGCCTTGTAATTGCAATTCAACATAAATATCAATTTATCAGAATCAGGGATCCCTTATAACTCAAGACGACAGTCCAAACCAATAATTGTGATGAACACAAAAGGGAATGGAAAGAAGATTTTATTGAATAAGAAGGATGGGTTTGTCTGTTGTGTGTTATTTGTGTAAAACAAGGTTAAAACATCAATATTAGCTCATTAATCTTAACAACTGACAAAACCTTGTTAATCAATGAAACACAAATCTGATTGACTGCACCAATAACTATTATAAAGTCCAGAATAAAGATAAGGAGTGTTATGTATAGCCATTGACATATTGTAAATTATTCCTTATCCGCTGAATCAGCTAAATGTCACACGTTAATCTAAGAATTCTTATTATGGCCAGTTACACAATTAATTAAAATGGCGTAACCTTTCAAGAGAATACTTGGATACTTGCATGGATGTTATACCATCATTAACTTGTGACTTGTTTATATCGGTATTCTCATTTAATAACAGGTACAAGATTCTACAAGAACTTGTTCAACAAACTTTTTCAGTCGAATATTCATTTCAGAATTTGGTGATTTTGTTTATCACATATATCCCATATATATGAAATACAAGTCTTTTTTAGCTTTAGGCTAGATGCTTGTTAAAACCTTTACTGTATATAAAAAAGAAGACAGGTCAATACAGCGTATCACATAGATGTCTAACTTCGGCTTAGAGGCCATCCATAATTATCAACATTTTAGTCTAAAAAAAAAACACTTTAAGTGGAGGGGTTTTAAGTTCTGACTTTATTTGTGCACGCTATTGCGTTCTTGCCGTGAACAGAAATAATTCACAATTTTCCCTGAAACAGTCATCTTTTTTCGATCTGCGATTGTGTTTTAATTTGACAGGATATATGGGTTACGATAAGCCCAGATTTCTGGTAATTTGCTATATCTGATGCCGCGCTCTCAGCACGTTAAAGATCCCTTTGCAACAACTCGTAATGAGTAGTCTGCTGGTGACCAGTTGCTGTGGCTAAATAACCTTTTTTATTATTTATTATTTGATAGCATGTTCTCGTCCTGAATATGCATGAAATATTTGCCACTGGACGTTAAACAACAATCAATCAATTAATCAACAGAACGCTAAATCGATTTTTAGTGTGTTCAAGTTGCATTTTTTTGTCGCTCCGTTGTTTGAAAATTTAAACTTTACCGCAGATCATGTCAATTGTTAAGCATGTATATAAAAGCCAAGATGAAATCCCATCATATTAAAACTTGCTTTATCCAAAGGAGTACGTGTGGAAAGGGTAAAAAAGGCCCCCATTTTTGGTTTAAAATAGAAATTGTCTCCCGTCTTATATTTCTTTTTTATTTTAAAGTTCAAAGGCTGGATCAATTGAAATTAAAATATTCAACATATAAATGGTTTCTATAAGGCCTCAACAAATACCCAGATTTGAACAAATTCATCAAACTTCGTTAAAAATGTATGATTTTGAATCATGCTTAATTTTATCAAATGAGCTAGTATAAGGTTGATATGCGTCATCCTTCTGCAGACCCAACCTATTATGGAAATGTTGTAAATAAAGCTTGTTTATTTATACAAGTCCTTTATAGGAGTTGACAGTTACTTAGATTAACTTATTCATAAAGGTTATTTTCAACACAATTTTAAGATCTTTGAATATTGTGTTCTTTGGAGTTAACATGGATTCAATGCTCAATAATTTACCTCAAAGTTTTCCAATGTTGCATAACATGGTTAATATTGTAATATTAGTCAATATTTTGTTACATTTTTGTCCTATAAATTGTCGATACATTTACACACTTCCTTGTTTCTTTTGCTATTATGATATTTTTGCAATAAAACCAACTGGATGTGGTTTGACTGAAGTAGTTTAAGAGAGCTTTAGGTTTTGATTTTGAATTAGCTGTCAGAAACAGCTTCTCCTTTTCCGGTACATCACGCTATCTCATGATGAATTTGTAATTGTCTGCGTACCATGCTGGCGGCTTTCAAAAGTTGAACCTGCTGTAGTTGGTTTTTGGGGTTTGATTTTGTTGTCTTTTTTACAACACTGTGCCGCGTTGAGGGAGGGTAAAGCGTTCATAAACATGTTTGGCCCTGCCCCATACTTAGTTTGCCATTCCCAAACATGGAACCAGTAGTACTTCAGTAGATGTCTTAGTTATTGTCAACCGCCGATTGTTACATTTGAATATTATCACATTGTAATTTTGGGGTCTGTTTCAGCCTTTGGACGTTTCTAGTGGTTGTCTCATAGAAATCAAACCACGCCTTTTTCTGTATGTATAATACACCAAAATCTTTGTCTAGGTTTTTCCTATGTGAAACAACTCGGATATGTTTTTCTTGTTCATATGTTATGATCGCTATTTTGGAATACATCGGTAGTTATAGTGTCTCAAAATATTTGGACCAAAATGGAGATACCAAACAAAATATCAGCTGGGTACAGTAAAGGACATGGGCCGTCAAGGCACTTTTTGGTCCTAGAATTCAACTAAGAATGAATAGTGGCTAATTCTCATTATTTCTTGAAATTAAAAAGATATTGGATAAATGTCAGAGAACTGCACTATAGCCACGAGAAAAACAGGGGAAATTATAAATCTAGAGGTCTTCACAAGGCCTTTAAAAAGGGAGATATGCCACTCCTTGTGAAAAGCTGTAAATCGCCCCAAATAAAGATTCGTGTGAGCGTAAAATAATACTGCTATCAAAAGTGTAGACGTAACAAAACAATAAACACAACGACAAACTTATAAAGACAATCCCAAACTTGGGATAGGCACATGTGATGGGGTAAATTAAGTTAAGTGGATACCCAACCCTCTCAAATGAGTGGTCAACGAAAAAATCAAAGAAAACAAAAACAGCAGCCAACGAGCTATAAAAACCCAATTCAACTAGAGAGTACCTTAATTACAATAAATATTCAAGACAAAAATACATACAAAAAGAAGATACCTCTCTCATGAATGCTCGCAGTTACTGAAAGCAAGTTCAGGGTAGGATTCCTGATGATAAGACATCAAACCTCTAAACACGAGTTGTCATCAAATATAGTATGAATGTGTTGTTAATAAACGTTAAGGAAGATAGAATGGTTGCAATACCAAATTGATTAATATTTGTGTTAGTAGCGATAAGTTATATCTTTTGTGTTGAGTAATGTCTATAAAAAGAAAATCCAAGATTTTTTTAGTTTAAGTAGTTCTACAACGGTCACATGACACATAGGAATTGCTATAAATCTGAAAATCTAAGAAATTATTTAATTTGATACAACGATTAATATATTATGTACAATTGTTTTCTACATCAATATAGTTCGCACAAAAACATCAGAACCAAACTTTGCGCAATTAAGCATCTTTTGACTGATTGTTGGTTGCTTCACGTCCAGTGGCAAATATTTCATTCATATTCAGGACGAGAATAAGTTCACGATTATCAATATCGAAAAAGGGGCTGGGATGGGACACATTAGGGCAACGGTTAGTACAAGTGTAGATAGAACATCTCCGTGAGATATCTATTTCGAACAAAAACTTCACAAAAACAAGAAAATGTTACATTCCTGTTGAACTAATCATTTTGTCAAAATGATGAAAATTATATAAGAATAAGTTGTGAATTGTTAAAAGACGATTATAAAACAACATTTTTTACAACAATTTATTGTTGTGTCAAAAATCTAAAATTTGGGCCATATATTGGGCTCATCCTACCTACTTCTTTTTAATTTAATCATCCAATTTAGACATTCCACCTTTTTGTCAGAAATTTAATTGTTTACGAAATTCCCTACAAATTTTTGAAGTTGCGACACAAATAAATACAACGGTTATAGACCGAACTGAGTTACGAATGTTTGATTTTGTTGATTTTGTTTTATTTCTGGTTATTTTGCAGGACAGTGTATGACCGAGTTTAACTTCAAAAAAGAAACTTGCGAAGTACTTTCTTTAAAGGCCTTATTACCTGCCAATTTCACAGTACATATTAACATAAACTTTCCAATATCTGAACAAAATCGTTATTGAACTGCGTTTAAACACTAGCTCAAATACTTTATGGATTTGATTATATTCAAGTAAACAAGACATACAAATTTTAAATAAATGTTTCTGACAACCTTTATGGTTAATCAATTGAGTCGATGATGTAAACAAGTTGTTAGAGGGTCTGCATGTCGTGTTTAATACATCATTTAGTATTTAAAATCGATTAAACAATCGATTCAACAACGGAAATCGGTAGACAACACATGACGAGTACTTGCCATGACGACATTTGAAGCTCTTCACAATGACGTCACTGTGAAACATTGAGAATTACAAAGAACTTTTTTTCCTTTTCAAGAAAAGTATTGTTAGGTTTTATTTGCATTTCTTTGCAATAATGGCATATAAATAGCCAAGAAAAATAGCTTTTTGAATTTGTTTTAATGGTAAATTTAGAACACCTTGAACGATTTCTAAAAACAGCCGTTAAACAGTATATTCATATGACGCATTTTAAACTATTACGACATTTGAAGTTGTTTTTCAAGCAAATCCACTACGTCCTTGAATCCTATGACAATATCAAGTTAAATAAAAAACCATCAGAGGCAAAATTAATAGGCTCCAACGACAACAAACGTTTGACGACCATTAATATTTATATGAATATGACTTAATAAAGCTATAATTTTATTTTTCTTGTCAATTTAATTTATAGTTTCAACAGCTGCTCCTTCCACTATATCGACAATCTCTGATCTCCTGCTGGTATTGAATGTATAACGAAGATGATGTATCTCAAAATCAAACGCAATATAGGAAAGCGAAAAACAAAAATAGAATTAATCAAAAGACAAGACAACCTCAATAGTAAACACAGACAAAAAGACTGAAAACAAAACGAATACCAAAATATCAAGAAGGAAAGACGAAAATCTTTAAGTCATGATCAGAGCACAGACAAACCCTTGCCAAGAGAATCTAAAGACATATAACAATGCACAAATAACTAAACAGAAAATGAAAGCTTGAGCAATAAGAAGCCTAAATCAAGCTCGGGTGCTCCAGAATGGTTAGCAATGCAGAAATAAAAAAGAAAACATTTATTAGTACTACTTCATCAAAGAAAACACATCGTACTCTTTGAAGATACATTTTTTGCTTCTTCTCAATCACTAAAAAAGGTTAAAAAGATATAAAATCAAATGCTAAGTTGACTGATTACTAGTCTGAAATGAGTTTGCATTTTTCCCTTTTGTTATTTGCATAATATAAGCTTTCCATGAAATACAAGATAAAAATTGCTTCAAAGTGATTTTTAATTTCTTGTTAAGCAATAGCTGATGCATCAAAAGAACTATTTATATATCATGCAATTATTATCATATGAAATTGAAGGATAATATCTAAATAATTTGATTGAATTATTGAAGCTATGTAGAGACAAACATGGTGATAGCTCTCAATTTTAATAAACTTAAAATTTACACTTAGGCAACGTTAAGAGTAACCAAATGTCTCAAGAGTATTGACAATCGCCTGATAATTTTTATCAAGTGTTTTACTACGGTATGAAAAGGACAATGTGCAGAGTTGGAATAGTAACGTGCACATAAATTCTTCAGAAATGTATGTGAAATGGTCGCCTAGTCACCAATACTTGAAACAAATGAAATTTTAGAATGTGTATCGAATATCGTAATAGCAAAAAAGCTCACATTTTATATAACCGTTACAAAGATTTAATACAAAAATACGACTGGAAATGTAGAATTTTATACGATAAGTGATACAACATCCTACGTATTTCATATAAAGCTTACAAATTTAAAATTGATCCCTTGAATCACACGGTTTCGATAAACAAACTTATCCACAATGGGTACAAGTTCGACGTCGTAGTCAAGACATTAAGTCTTGTTTGTGTTGGTACATTACACGAATATTAATACAATTGGCATTTCATCCATCTTTTACGTTGATTGACAACACAACTGCGTTTGAAGACATCCCGTGTTGAGAGGCTTGATGTTTAATCATCAGGCATTCAACCCATCACATGTCTCATGTGCCTGTCCCAAGTAATTGTTGTCATAGATTTGTCTTTGTGTTTAATGTTCTTTTACATGTACATTTTTATTATATTCAGGTATAATTTTACGCATACACGATTTTTTATTTTGGGCGATTTAGAGCTTTTCACAAGAAGTGGCATTTCGCACCCTTGTTGAAGGCTCTGTGGATACCTATTGATTTGTATAGACCTCTTTCTTTCTCGTGGTTGGAGTGCAGTCTCTCTGATATTTACCCCTATATCATTTTAATGTCACATCATCGTATTTTATGTCAAACATTTTAGATTTCACAAAAACCGAATGAAATGTCCGAAGTTTAATACAGAAAACATGAAATGAATTTCTAGTAGGGTAATTTGCTACTTTTAAAAAATAATGGTGAGAAGCCATTTTTGCAACGTGTTGTCGAAAGAGACCCTACATGAGAGATTGTCAAGGCAAACTCTTTTTAATATCGGCGAAGGCAAAATCATTAATGTATGCCAACAACTGATTAAAAATTCAAGCTTGATTCTTTGTTTCACCATTTAATCATTTTCTAATCATAGTCCATTTTTTAAATGGAAACAATATCGAAAGTGTATCATCGCCATTATTTTTAATTAAGGCGTCATTAGAATTGTTAAAAAAATCGTATAAATTTTTAAAGCTATTCCATTCAGAACATTTGCAGCCCAGTAGCCAGAAGTTTTATCCTGGCATGACTCATACCATAAATGCCTTAACTGTTTTCGTTTTAAATTGATAAGAAAATTCCTATAATTTTCGAAGGCTCTTCCTTCTGATGCAGAGGTAAATCTTGGCTTAGTTTGGTTTCCTGCTTTAGATTGTTTTGGTTCTGATGCTTGTGTTAAATAACTGTCATTCTTTTTTTACCGAATTTCCACCATTTTGACTTTCAGCACTGCTGACTTGTTCTCAAACAACGAAATGGCCATACAGTTCATCAAATTGATATTCGTATTTTGTGATACATTTATTATTCCATTGTACAATTTTGACATAATTAAACAATCGTAATTCGAAATCATGTTAAATGACGTCATCACTAGTCATGTGGATTGAGTACTGAAAAATAATTTTGGCTCGTCTTTCACTTTCCATGATAGGTTTGTTTATTCTGTACATGTGTAATTGTAGGTTTAAAGAAACATACGATAATTTCATTTGATGCAAAACAATTTTGAGTACTATATTTTTCATGTTGATATTATTTTTGACATTGTTTATTCACGACAAACATCTTTAAAGAAATAATTTGCAAATAATCCATAGGCTACGAATGTTTTTAGTAAAATTTTAACAATATTTGTGATGACGAGTCATGATTGGGGACAACAAATGAAGTAAACAATTGTAAATATTGTTACCATCTTGTTGCTTTAAGCAGATACGTTTGGTATCTTACTCAACAAAGAAAACTATGATAGAAAATATGATTATAATATAATAAAACAAACAAAACCAACACAAGATAGATTACTTCATCAGGATATATAACGTAACAAAAATAAATACTAATATTAAATAAATACATCCTATTGATCAAAATTTGATTAACAACAATGTTAACAAATTTCATGTTTATTATAAAAAGTAATGTCAACATATTTGTTGACCAGAAACAGTAAGAACGTGTGGAAGCAACAATGATGGTAACTTGATGTATTACAATACAATCCTATACTGTTAACAAAAGTATGCCAACACTGATTTTAGGGACTGGTGCCTGTACATCTGCACAGATAGAGCCAAACCAGAAAAAAGCAAAACACTTTGACAAACATACGCCATTTATTTTATTGATAACTTAATTTTGAATACAATCAGGAGTAGGAGCAAAGACGGGTCGGCCCAGAGTCAGAATAATGTGTCTGGGTAAAGTCGCATGTCTTCCTGCGGATTGTGGCTTTCATTAGCAAGTACGTTAAAAATCCGACTCTGTGTGTCGTTCTAGTACAAAGCAGGGTCCATTCATCAGTCATCATTAATAATAATGCTCTCGTTTTGAATATGCATGAAATATTTGCCGCTGGGTGTCAAGCACCATTCAATCAATCAACCAACATTTTTTACTTTTTTTTCAAATTACACTACGCATGATTACAATATCTCTTTCTTCGTGTTTTGGCTTTTGTATTTAATTATTTGGTTATAAATGAGAATTGGACGACTTGTATGGAAATTATTATTTCTGTGCACTTTGGAACATAATTGTATGTGATTTTTCTATATAGTCTAAACAGGTGACCGAAACTAATAAGGTTCATGATTTTACTTTTTTTTTGGGGGGGGGGGTGAATATCTGGACATGTTTGTTATGTAGTTTTTGGCTCTATGGCACCTTAAGCGGCATTTTAGAAAAACCGTATTGATCTATTTTAATGGGGAAGGAGGTCGGGTGTCACAAATGTCCAATCAATATTAGGCAGTTAGCTATAGCTGAAAAGATTGGTTGGGTGCATGCTTTTTCACTGTACCAAGCGAGGTGCGAGCTCGCATTTTGATGTTGGCCTACAAGTATAAAAATTTAACCAACTTTACAGGTCAATTATGTCCAGACTTAACATTTGATAAATTTACAAAACAACATCCAAAGTTTATAAGAATAAAAACTTACTACTCGAGTTGTCAGTAGCTCCTATATACTCTGACGTCATGAACTGGTCTGTAAGCAAAGTTTTTCCAACGCCAGCAGGACCAAGCATGACCACTCGGTAACAAGATGGACTAAAGCTTTTATCAGTTAGTGTCACTGTCACCTGTTGATTGTTATTCCCAGCACTATTTAAATTATCCTCTCTTGAATTTACCATAAGTCTTTCTTTCTGCGTTTTGCGCTTGAAACTATCCCCTCTATTTACTAAAGCACCTTTTGAAGTAGTTTTGAAGGATCGGACGCGACGTAAAGAGTCTTCGTTTTCCTTTTCCTTGAGTAGATCCGTATAGGAAGAGGACAGTTGCGGTTTACAGGCAGTAGGCATACTGTTTCGTCTCTTCCTATCATAAACAAAATTGCTCTCTTCAGTGTCTCTCAAACTTTGTCTTCCTTTTACAGAACGTGAGCGATGATGATGCTGTTGTACCCCCGCAGCGTTTGGTGACAAGAATCTCCCAGCTTCCTCTCTTTCCATTGTCCTAAAATAAATTCTCAAAATAATTTACCATTATTATTTTCTAAGTTTGTCACATCCTGTCAGCAGGCAGTAATTGGTTGCAGTCTCTTTTGCGTTTATCGGGATTAAAGCCATATAAAGATTTTCAACATCTAACAAACACAACGTGTTACACGCTATTGACTCTTCGATCTGACCACGTGACTACCATTATTGATAATTGTACAACCTTTTGTAGCGCTTGTGACCAAGGCCTGCTGAGGCTGATGATGATAATTTAAGAGGACAGATCCATTTAAGTAAATTGTTCAATAAAATGACAATTATGAGAAATGAAATGCAGTAATAAGACTGGTTTTATCAAGGTTGAATTTCAATATAATCAACGCTTATGGACAGCAGAAATCCCTTTAGTTTTATTCGTATTAAATCGATTTGGTTGTCGTGTAATACTGAAATAAATAAATATTACAACAACATTAACTAATAGTTTTTAAAAACAGTAATTAATTAATAGATTTGAAAAGGCGAGAAAATAATTAAGTCATTCATCTGAAAAGTCTTCGTAACATTTATTTTCAGAATGGCTCAATAAGATGAAGCCCCTTTTTACAAGCAGATTTTTTAATGATAAGCCGAGGTTTGAATATAAAAAGAACGTTTAATTGCCTTTACCGTGTAGTCTATTGCTTAAGGCAACCAATAGTTCAGTATTTTCAAGAACATTAATTTAACACAAAAAGAGATCAAATTAAGGAACACATAGATCTATTCAAAAAGGCATATAATGCGTTTGAGTTTATTTTTGTCGAGATTGGCCGTGATGTTCTAAAGTACACCAAACGAAATTTGCCCCGAGTCAAAATATATCGAAAGTTCAGCTATGAAGTAGGTCATGTTGTACATCGTTGGAATTCTAAGTCATCGTGCAGTTAAAATTTCAGTTTTTCTCATCACAAAAAAAAAAAAAAAAAAAACCATTACCTCCTATGTTAAATATTTGACATTGAAAAAATCTGTCTCAAACAGGCCCCTTTTCATACAAAAATATCGCGATTAAGTGTAATAGCATTTTTAAAATTTCATCTTTTATCTGTCATAAAACCCCCTAAATACGGTATGTAGGTGTCTTTACAGAAACAGGGACTAATTACCCTTCTAGATCACATGAGTTGTTACAGGTTTTTTATGATCTGTATTGACCAGATAAATTTTCAGGTTATTTGTTTTTGGTTTTTCGATGTTGTGTTGCTTCTTGGTCTTCTTTTCGGTTTTGCATTGTCTAGCGACTTATTCACAAGTGATTGTCATAATGATTTAATTTCATCTGTCTACATCTTAGGGTAGAGGACAAATCAATATAAAGCAAAATCTGTCTACCAGAAACAAGAATTTGCCATTGGTATCATGTTTATTTTGGAAACACTTGTGTATTCTATTTGGTTAAATTTATTAAGCGGTTAAAATGTGCGTTAAGGAAAAAAGGCAATCCTTCAAATGCTGGTCATTAAAGACATGAAAATTTCGTAGGAAATAAAGTTGCTGCTTAAAATATATCAGCCATATTCAGGACGTGAACAAGTTAACAAACAATAATATACAGTTATTTAATGGTCGTTGGTGCAATAGACGTAAGCCTCGTGTAAAAGAACACTTGATCATTCCAAGTACCGAACGACAAATGTTCTGCTCTATTGCATGCACACACGCCAATTAACAAATGTTTTTTTACCTAATTCAATTAGTGAAATATTATAATGTTTATGACATTCGATCATGCTATTTACAGCTTTCATGGACATAATTCAGGGGTTTATCTAAGTAACTAGGGAATGGTCTTTTCAAGCCATTTGGGGATATCTTTATCAACGCAGTACCCTTTTGGGAACCAAAATAAGGGTTTCAAGATGACAATTTTGTACAGATAATCTCCCTTGTTAATTTCTAAGAGACGTGTAGAACGATGTCAATGTCCTGCTCATTGTTTCCTTTGAGCTTTGTTCAAAATCTTCATACAGAATGTTATTCTGTGCACAGTAGTCTCGCAAAACATTCACAGCCATTGTGATGACATTTTTTTGTTTTTGTAGTCACCATTTTGCAAAATCAATTCAAGATCTTCACCAGAACCTCGGGATAACAATCGCGTGATTAAGTCAAAATCACTGCTACGTTTTGTATTAAGAGATTTTCTCAGTGTAAAGTAAAATGCTGTAACCAATAAAACTGCTCAAAACGGGGTCACAATAAAGTCAATGCATTAGACCGCACAAGGAGAATATTGCACCGTGCAATAGACTGTCGAACACCAAACATAAAAGTTTGAAAACAGGCAAAAATATGTAATTGCTTGTTAAAAATGAAAAACCCTACGGATTTATACATCCCCACAAACCAGAGACGAGACGCCCATTTAAGAGGACTAGGACGGATATACTTAGTGCCTATAATTTCCCTGGCACAACCTTTGCGAAGGGGAATTCACGCATTTATACATTACGCTCGAACTAACGGACGCCTCTTTAGCAGAGGTTCTACCTGCAGGCGGAGAAACCTAATGCCCATTTTTATATCCGGCTGCCCTCGGGGGGCCTATAATATAAAGAAATATCTTTGTTTTTTAATATATTAAATAAACAGTATTGGTTACTGGAAAATTCGGAATTTAAGTGCTGCGAACAAGGATGCTAATCTCTATATATCATTCAATCTGCATAATGTCAAGGATTTTTCTTCGAAATGTATTCCTCATCAAGCAAGAACAGTTTGTCTTGTTATATTTTCTCGAAGATCTTTGACATGATTAAAGCAATTATTTGCTAGAATAACTCAATATATTTATGCTTACAGAAGCATCCTATATATATATATTGATTTATATTGGTCTATAACGTTATAAAAGTCATGACATTTAATTATCAAGTTATCACCAATTCGGGTTCTCCATTGTTGTAATTTCAACGCATTATTTGCTTTTTATTTCTCTGTCAGTAAGAAGGCACCAAGTTTTAAGCTTATATATATGCATATTGGATTGTTGATTTAACATCAAGTTTCGATTTTTTTTTCAAATGTTTAGTCAGACGCTAAGCTGCATATTACACCACCAAGCCATGGCGTGCAAATCGTCAGGTTGGAAAAATCACATTGTATGAAAAACGGAATATTTTACTTTCCATTTTTATTTTCTCAATTATTGCAGTTGAGAAATTTTTTTTGTTAGTTGCTGAAGTCCTCAAATGATACGGTAATAAAATACGCACATTTTAAATGTTACGGTATTAGGTACATACGTTTGATGGATTCCACCGGATATGATTATCATGTTTCAATGTCATAATATGATTTAATTTCCACGACTTAATGGCGGCAAAACGAGATACAATGAGCAGTTCTTGCCCTCCAACATAAATATAAGTGAAATGAACCAGTTAGTTGAGCATATTTTATTTGCATAATATAGCAAATTGGGATTGGGCACAAGTTGTTACAACATTTAGAATAGCCCTCTCCCTACAATGAACAACATATAAATATATAAATA
This sequence comes from Geukensia granosissima, assembly GCA_032357055.1. Lineage (NCBI taxonomy): Eukaryota > Metazoa > Mollusca > Bivalvia > Mytilida > Mytilidae > Geukensia > Geukensia granosissima. Next base: position 15,359 of record JAULBM010285232.1, read on the forward strand.
TGACAGCAACTACAATTACAATTATTTACAAAATAAATATATTTAAAGAAAATCACACACACACACACACACACACACACACACACACACTCATCAACACACATAATCTACACACACAATCACACACTCCTTTCATCCTCACTCAACTTGTACTCTCGACGCATGCGTACACAAATATAAAGTGGACATATTCAAATTTGTTATTAAGTAAAGTATTTTAGGATAAAGAATAAATCTAAGTTGAAAATCCCGCAACTTCAATCAACAATCAATCCTTTTGCTACTTTTAATATAGTCATGTACTGCATTTACAAGATCAAAAGAACCAGTGTAGTGGTATAGATAGAAGTGAATCTACTAATTGAGAGTTTGAAGTCAAAATTGAACAAAAAAGTTTCACCTCTAGCTTAGTGTAAATATCAGCCAACTACAACAGCTTACCCTCATAATATTGCATATCTAAATGATTCGGACATGAAGGTTAACAATATAAAAGTAAAACTACTAAGAGGCCTTTAGCAGGATACAATCACATTTCATTTTCCTGTCAGGTACTTAATATAATAGTTTGATAAAACATAATAATACATTTAAATCGACAATCTGTGATACCAAAATGCTGATACTAACATGAAGGATGAATGTGGTAACAAACATGAGGCTGTCAGAAACGTTCACCTTGTAACATGTAAAGTACAAGTACACGGTGTGGATTCATATCAACTCCTTTCGGCGAAAATCGGCGTTACTCGAATACTTTCGGTTATTACAACGGTCAGAAATGATGCGACTGTGATCCAAAAAAGATGGAAAAAACACAGGAAAATAGGTAAAACTCACCTTAAATGAAATTTTACGGAAGGAATGGAAGATTAATTGTTAAAACTGTATCACCGAAATTGATAATAAGCCAATGGTATTTCTTTAA
>JAULBM010285243.1:0-16286 GCA_032357055.1 Geukensia granosissima
GGGATTTTACATTGTAAAGTCAGCCATTTGTTTGCCGGAAGTGGCTCTTTGCACGCGCTAGCACGAGACCGGGAGTAAAGATTGTCAACGCTGCGTAATAATTAAGTAGTTAAACTAGAATACGATAACTTGTAAAAATCGTTTGAGGCGCACCTAAATGGAAATTTAAGATTGATTCTTCTTATATGAATCGCAACAGAAGGTCCAAAAAAAAAATTGTGCGCATTTTTTAAAATTACCTTATCTATGTCAAACTTAAGCGCTCCCGCCCAAAACGAAGATGGCCGACCCTCAATGTTAAATTTCGTAGAGAAATTCAGGGGCAGATACTAGTACCTAAAACGTTATTCCATAGAGTAAAACATAAACCGTTAACTGTGGGGTAATTAACTCTTTTGATTAAATATAAATACATAAGCTGAAAAGCACAAATAATTTTATAAAGCTCGAAAATCACACTCCACAAAAGCCTGACATAGAGTATAAGTTACCTACTATTCAGAAGAATGAAAATTTATCTGATGGTAAATTCCTTGTAAATTGTCGTCATAAAATAGACCCTTTTACGGATGCTGCGTTCCTGCTTTTGACGCTTGCGTGGAAGCAGCTTCCGGGTGTACAAAAGTCGAAACACAATAGTTCTGACGTCATATTTGATTGCCTGCCGACGTCATTTTTCCGGGAAAATATTTAATTTTCACCCAAAGTAACAGGGACGCAGTTAAAGTAAAAGGGTATATTGCAAAATTTCCAGTCAATAGAATTCTAATCAGGAATACATGTATACTACATTATTTACGGCCACTAGACTCACTTGGCATGGTTCTAGAGTCTTTTGTTAAGTTTTGACTGTTTGATCACGTGACCAATGTCCTTCTCCTTAATATCTGAAAATTGATTTATTTGCAAAGAATGTTAAAATAATCGAAAACATTTTTTTATCACCGTGATAAGTTCTCAAAGCATCAACACTTTAAAGTTTGTTTCCAGAGATAATTACTCATAACTTATGTTATGTCGTACAGCATAAAATCTTATCCTCTTCCGGACCACCGGGAATCAATATAAGCATGTTTGTTTTTTTATTTTTTTGTTGTTAATTTTCGACGTGTTTCATCTTGTCTTGTTCGAGTTTGTCATATCCATTGGCTTTTCCTCCTTCGAAGACTTTTTGTTTTTCACATCCTCTCAGAATCCATAATAGGTTTAATTTTAAATAATTTTACCTCATTTGTAAAATCTTCAATTCTGAAACCCCCATTGCTGAAAATTCAGTGTCAGTCGCGCTGACGCTATGCTACCACACCCGTGGTATTGATATATTCATCACGATTTCATAAATAATAAAAAAACCACTTTTATCAGTCCAAATATCTTCCTTTTTAAAAAGTTCTTATAAATGGTGTAGCAGGATTTGCTTTTCCTTCCTAAGCAACTGAACTGACTGGGTACGTGTTACTCTAGCTTTAGTTTTGCTTACTATGTTTATCTTTCGTTTCTTGTTGGTCATGGCCTTGTCTGTCTTCTGATATAACAATTTCTGTCTGCCCTTTTGGAAAATTTGAATTTTTGTATGTCCCTATGAAGAACGTGAAATAATCTCTGAAAAAAAACCCATAAAAATAGATTTCAAAGGGACACTATATGTGCTTTGACGTTTTTCGGTAAAAACGGTTGTGGTAAAAGTTTGTGTTATGAATCTCGAAACACTAGGGCGCGATTTTCGTAAAACAGCTTTGCATTGGTTCATTGAAATTTATTAACATTCAAGAGCTAGAATGAAATAAGTCAATGGGTCCTTGATTGGTAAGTATAAGCATTGCGAAAAGTGCGCCCGACCTTGGATTTCAGACGATATTAATAATATGAATAATAACTTTATCATGTATTGTAAGTCCTAAAGGAAATAGACCTATTAATCCCTTCTCATTCAATAGTGGTGTTTTCGTAAAGTCAAAATAACATGAACGCACGCTATGTAACAATGAAATACACCTACACATGAAGTGTTGCATCCCTGATTTCTGCTTCAATTTCAACATTTAGTGAACAAATTTGTTGGCCTTGTTTTGCGTGAAGGAAGCTCCATCTGGTGTCAGCTGATCTTGCTATGAATAGATGAATAAAAACTATGAATAGGTCAAGTAATGGGGACATAACAATAAATAAATTTAACTCCTTATATTCGAATTATACTTGTTAAAGAGATGAAAGACATAGTTAAACGGCGAACATGAACTACTAAAAAAATTGATGTACCCACCGAACACACGACTTAAATTTATTTTGGTTTTTGACCAAATGTATAAGGTAACTTTTGCCACAATAAATCTCAGTTTAATGAAAAACAATGATTGATTGAATTGATGGTGCTTAGGATCTAGTGACAAATATATCATGAATATTCAGGATGAGAAAATGATTAATGATAAAGGATCCCTGCTTTGTACTAAACCGACACACTGAGTCAGATTTTTTACGTGCTATCTCACGAAAGCAACAGTCTGCAGGATGACATGCCATTTTAAAAAGTCACATTCTGAATCTTGGTCGACCAGGTTTCGCGTTAACTCCTAATTGTTGCGTGCTTACCTTAGAAGCAGTAAATGTGTTTGATTTTAACCGGCCATGTACCCACGACCTTCCGCATTCAAGGCAGGAAATGAAATTGTAATTTCTATCTATGAAATTCCTTTTCATCAAACGCGTAGACATTATGCATATTGGACAAAAACATTTACTTTCTTTAGTTCAAGAAATGCGCACGCAAAAGAAACCTCACAAATAATGGCACTTAAAGTTGTCAAACGCTGTGGTTGAAATGTTAAAACGATACTTTGTTATATTTTCATCTTGAAGTGCTCAGTCCCGTCGTATTCCAAATCTTGATAACTAGGCAACAATGAAAATTTCCCATATAGATAGCTTAATATGTTGAAAATCAACAATTTTCTCAGTAAAGGATAACACAAATCCGGAACGTTATTTCAATTACCGGCATTATACGAATTGTGTCACTTAACTTTCTTTGTATTTGCTATACATTTCCTGGTATTGATTTGCTTTATATACAACTTCGGCTATGATCACCTGAAAAGCAATTTATGGTTTCTATTCATATTTGGCTGGTTTCCGATAATTTTTTTATGAAATTTTTTTTTTGATTCCCTTGGATTATTTTTTCAGCTTTCTTTGAACAGTTTAGTGAACCATGTAGTATAATCGACATTTGTGTGTTTTTTACTGAAAATCAGAAAAACATTCAAGTCAACTTAAAGTTTTTGAAGCAAAATGAAATGAAATATTATTACTGAGCACATTTTATTTCACTTTTATACAATCAAATATTCTAGCAAACAATTTTGTCTCTTACTGGAAAGTTAAAGAATATGTATCGTCCATTGAGCAAATAGTGGATTAAGAGAGGAGATGGTGTGTCAGTTTTAATCATAATAAAACTCATAAAAACATATTGCTACTAACAATTAGGATATTTGTAAAATTGGACTCTCTAAAGTTTTTGTAAATCCTCATGATTTAGGGTAACGTCTTTCAACGTTAATTTAACATCAAAGTAACCATACGGTTTTTTGACATGATACAAAATTTGCTACAGATGCAGGACTATCATTTCCAACTGTTTCCAGGTGTGTGTTCATTGGGTAGATAAAGCATGAAAAATGGTCTTTTTCATCTGGCAGCTGGACTATGAAGTTCATTTTCTAGAACCAAATACAATTTGTCGATGGTTATTTTAAACATTGTAAATAAATTCGTTTTACTTCTCGTAAACAAGAGACGAACGATATATAAACATTAGCAGCAACATTAGCTTCCGCCAGGTGGGGCTTATTAGTTTCCTCATGTTGATCATATGTCCTTGTTTACCAGCACGATATAAGAATTGAGTAGTATCCGATTCGAGCTAAACTTTCATTGTATTTGACATACATTTCCTAGCATTGATTTGTTAAGTATGCGTTTATTAACAATTTTAAATTACCCATACCCGGTTCAGAGTCTTTAAAGTGATGTGTCTGACCAAGATTATACTTAGTGTTTATTAACGATGTAAACATTCTCAAGGAAAATATAATTCCTTTGTTATGAAGGGAAAGCTGACATGACAGGTGCGGCGCGAAGGACGAGAGATGTGCTGACGTTTCCTTAGCACCTGATCCCACTTCTGTTTTGTATAGGAATTCGTGGATTTTCACATTTGTCTTGTCTTTTTGGATTGTGTTCTTTTGAGCTCTTGCATGGGTTTGTTAAATGTATATGTAAATAATTTTTTATGTTTCATAATTTTCCCACGACTGCTAGAGTTTTTACTTAGAAATAATTGGCAATTTTATCTGCATATTTCTTTTGATGATTGAAAATTTCATTGATGTTAAAAGCAATTCTATTTAGCTATAAACTTCGGTGATCAGATATTTTTTGCACAATCTAAAAGTCACTAAGCATTAGTTTTAGAAACGTCAATTATTTCGATATATCAAAGAAAAACCTATATATAAATGATATCTGTTATCGCATACCGTGTCGCCTTGTTTGGTCAATATTGATAGAATAAATTCAGATACTCCTGCGAAATAACAAAAAGAAATTAGATCGTTTAATTTTACTTTTTGTTATATCGATGATGTTTTGTCAATATATAACGTTTCGACCAAATATATCCCAGAGAACTAGAAATAAGGAGACCGCAGACTCAACAAAATCTGCTTCATACCTATATTTATTCCTCGAAATTGACCACGAGCGAAAAACTTGTTTTTGAGATTTACGACAAACGAGATGACCTCAACTTTCCTATTGAAATCTTCCCATATTTATGTTGCAATATATCTGGCTGCGGTGTTTATGTTTCGCAGTTGATTCGATACTGTTCGTGGATTCCAAGTATTTGTTCCTATTGTTTTCGTTTTATCGTTTAATTTGTTTCAAATTTCTTTGTCTCTTTGGAGTTTGGATTTTTGATTTCTTACTTGGGTATTCTACACTGGACTTGTATATTTAAATATCATAAACATACTGAGGTTGAATATTTAAACGCACCTGTATATTGTAGCCTGTTCTAAAAGATTATCGTTTTTGAAAAGAAAATTTTGAACAATTACTCTACGTCTAGAGCGGAAGGTCGTGTGTTCGATTCCTAGCTGGGTCGAATCATTGACAATAATAATGTCATTTTCTACATTTCTGCTCGGCACGCAGCATTTAGGAGTTATATCAAAGACTGATCGGACCAGAGTCAGAAAAATATATCTGGGTTAAGTGACATGACTTCTGTTGGACTGTTGCGTTCGTCAGCTAGCACGTTAACAATCCGGCTCATTGTGTGGGTCAGGGACATGTCTGAACAAAGCAGGATTCATTCATCATTATTCATTAATACCATCTAGCTCTACATAAATGCCGCTGAACGTAAAGCAACATTCAGTCAATCAATCAATTACTGGTTTTGAAATGAAAAGCTTATCCGATGACATTACATAAGCGAAAGCATAATTAAATGGATATTCGGACTGTAAAACAAAACAGTTAAAAGAAGGAAGCGAAAAAAATAATATAAAAAAAAAACAAACATACAAACGTTTTGATAGGTAAAATTGGATACAGGCAGATATTTAGAATGTTGTTTGGCCCAAATGTTTGTCAGGAAAATTGTTTCAACCCATAAAAAGTTAATACCTTTACTTAACAGAAAGAATATGAAATATATGCCAAAAAGACGTGATCCACATCTTTCATACGTTAATAACAAATATTAAAAAGTCAAATGTAACTGCGTGTAAAGTGCTTTTCTGATTAACCTTTGTCAGACATTTTAGGGGCCACTAGGAAGATCAGTAAAAGTATATGAATAGCTAGTTATATTAATTGACCAAATGTGATATACAATTCATGACGTAATGACGTCAGTAAGCCAAAAATTAAGTTAGCAACCATTGAATTTTACATATTACAATGTTTGAAAGATGCAAACAGCATCTTTCCAACACACATTGCAGCACCCGAAAATAAATAAGAGCATACACCCATCATAGCTCCTCTCATAGTCTTAAAGGTCTTTCCTTAAACAATAATCTTAAAAGAGATATCAGTACTTGTAATATATACAATGATTTTTTTTTGCTGGAGATACATTTTAATGAGATCTTAAGGAATGTTGCTGCTGATATTAAAAATAATATGGTTTTAAAAAGCTAATGTTTGCTTTTGAGTTATTTATAATTGAAAAAAGCAGATAAAATTGATTAGTCAGTGTGCTCGGTTTTGAGATGTATACATTTTTCTCTTTTCTTTCCATAGAGTATCGACTTAAATACGTTGTGTCCATTAAGAGACAGGATTAAATGACAAAAAATTCATAAAATCTTTTAAAAATGGCATTTTAAGTGTGTTTAATTTTATCAGGAAAAAGTGGGGTCACTGGGCAAAATTATTTAAGCTATGAAATGGATAAAACCAGAGGAAATCGAACATTTTCCGAAAATGGCGTTAAATGAGCAGCGAAAATACTTCATTTGAAATAACATATATATCTAAACAAACTTGTGCAAAACATCGTAGATTTAATTAATTAAAAGTAAAAAATAAACGATTTTTGCACTTTTTAAGAAGGAAGTATACAAATCGGATCTGATTCAAGAAATACAGAAACCAAAGCAAAGGGAGCTTATGTAAAAAGTTATAGATGTTAGAAATAGGAAGAAAGCTTTTATCCAATAATATAATCCGCTTATCCCGTCTACAAAAATAAGAGCGTTTTTTAATTTTTATTTCTATGGTTTTGACCTAATGTCATCGAAAATATTAGCGAACATTGATTTTTTAAAGTCAGGATCTGAGGTGTGGTTATTCGTTCCTTAATGCGGCAGATTTCGGGTGATTTTAAGCAGTATAATTTTTTAGTATATTTTTTTCAAAGGGCTTAAAGCTAAAATAAAATGAATGCATGAATTGAAATTAAGGTTGTTTTTAATATAAACCAACGTTTAAAGATCGGCAAATCATCCCAAAATATGAGGAAAAGGTGTTTTAGTGGTGTTTCACTCATTCTTAGCTTATTGTGTGATTTCTTAAAATGACGATTTATCCCTTGTGTGTCGGATGAAGGTAAATTCAGAAAGTTGCTTTACACGCAGTTAAATTTAGCTTTAATTATTTGTTATATGGCATATATTCCATATTCTTGTTATTACGGAGTTTTGTCTTGTGATGTGTAGAGGTCGTAAAATGCTTCCTGTATGATCTTATCTGTTTCGGAACTGCATGTTGGAAATTTTTTTTTTTTTACATCTTTCCAATATTGTTATTTGTACAAATAACTAATTGTTTTTTTTTATATATTTGGCTCATTCGCCACGAATGTACATGTAACATGCAATTTATAAACTTTAAAGATTTTTGTTTTTGGCCTCTAGTGTGTCTGATGAAGGTAAATCCGGAAAAGCATTTGAACACGCAATTAAATATTGCTTTTGAATGTTTGTTATAAACGAATATGGATTGTGTTTTTCTGGCAAATACATAGTAAGAAAGTATAAGTAAGTGATACAGGCATTGGCTGTGGGTCCTAGCTCATTTTATGACAAATTTTAATGAACTGAAGCTGATTATGTCAAAGGTTCACATAAATCATTTTACGAAGTTGATGAATGCACAAATGATCAAACTGTTCATAGATAATACAAGTCATTTTGGGCTCAGGTATATCTTTCATATCGTCTCTCGAGAAATATGGAAAAATACTTATCAATTAATTAAACATTCTATTTCTTAAATGTAATGCATTTTTGTTTAAATTCAAACAAAATAAATCATACAATTTTAGTGTGCGTATTTCGTTTAATCCGGTCGGCAGTATGTAATAAGAAATTGTAGTATATTTCAGATAAACAAAAATTCATTTAAACCTTACGCAAGCTGAGCATTCAGTCACTTAATGAGGACATACAAGATATACAATTTAGGGAACGACTATTTTAATCTGAGTTTGGGGGTTGATGGTTTTTCACCAAAAATATTCTTTATGAAAATTGACAAATTTCTGGTAAGAAAAAAGATATTCAGCCCCTTAAAGTTAAATAATCGTTCCCTTACCATTTGTCTTCGGTATGCTTGTGGGGTAAAGATCAAAGCAATATCGGCCTCCGTATCATTCCTTTAACGGATCAACGTAAAATGCATATCTGTCCTGAAGAAATAATAAGCCTGATAATATCACAGGCGCTTGGGGGCATAAACCCCTATTTTTAATTATTGGTGTAAAAATTACGTGCAGTTATCTAATATTACAAAATAGAAACAATGCTGCAGATCGCTCTAAAACGGACCGGAGCATTTTCGATTTTGTTATATTAGATAACTGCGCGTAATTTTACTACACAAATACAAAATAAAAAAGAAAATAGAATGGGGTCCCATGCCCCAAGAGCCTGTGGATGATATCTGATCTTTAAAGTAGAAAGGAATCGAGAACTACTTCTTGTGTTACAATAACGTATTTTTATAACCTAAGTTAAAAATGTATTAATTGAATAAGCAATTATACGGTAACATAAAAGTAAGACTTGTAAATATATCACGATCTTATTTCAGCCGGTTTAAGTAAATTTCCAACACAAAACAACATAAATATTGATATTTTTCTGAGCTAAATGGGATTTTAATGACACACTTGAAAACAGTATAGTGTTTAGCGTTGCGAAAACGATAGTATTGTCGATAAGAAAAAAAATATCTTGTGAATCATGTGACAATGGTTGCATCAAATGAATCTGATATAGCTTACCGTTGATAATCATAGTTTCTTAACTCTTAGTAATTATATCTTACTTAATTTGAGGCTTGGCGATGCATTTGAAATTTATCTATCGATACTGTTAAAATACGATTTTTACCTGCAAAAAATAATTAAAATAAATATAATATTCCGTTTGTCTTGGTTGAATTTTAATACTATTTTTTTAACATTATAAAATTGTCAGCAAAACTGTTTCAACCTGTTTGAAATCTCCCTTTTCAAATTTATTGAGAAATGAGAATTTCAAAAGATGAGGGATTGTAAATGTATCTTAAAATTATACCTTTATTAAATATCATGATTAATTTTATGAATCAGGCAATCTGTAATATCTGGAACATGTATAAGTCTTCAATATTATAAAGTTCCCTTTCTACTAGTGGGTTATGAAGGGGAAATAAGAAACCTTTGAAACTTGCAAAATGTGCACAAAAGTTTACTTTCTCATAAGGTATCCTAAAGGTGTCGATAAACAGAACTAATATGCAAATTTATGATCAACTCGTTGGGAATTTTGAATGTTCTCTCTAACCAAAATGTCAAATTATCTTTAATAGGAATCTTCATCACGATTTCATTCGCATGCAACTATGATACACCAAACGATATTTGCAACAACAAAAGTTAATCTGTATCAAAAGTTTTACAATGAAATATATCTTATTATATATTGTAGGAATTTTTTTGCCGCAGCCGAAGTTATAGTTTAAAATTCATTTAAACTTTAAATAAAAAATTTCCCCATAGGGAGTAATGTTTATTTTTCCAGCTTGTCAATTTGCTTGATTTTGTGGGTGTAATCAACCAATTATCTTAGGTAATTAAAAAACATGATAAAATTATTATTTTTGAGGATTTTAATGACAGATAAACGCTGAAATTTTAAGACTTGAAATTGTGTTCTAGCTATAACACTGCAGCAGATATGTATCATGAAAACATGCCAATTCTTGACAATTTTTTTTCAATGTCCAATATTTAACATAGACGTGTAATGGGAATTTCTTTTGTGTTGAGGCAAAACTAAACTTTTAACTGCAGGATAAGTTGCGGCAAAAAACTAAAATTCCAACAATATATAACATGACATACTAAATAGCTGAACTTTCGATAAAGTTGACTTAAGTCGTGGCAAATTTTATTTGGTGTACAATAATTGTTAATAATTCATAGATATTTTTGGGAGTGAACGGTATAAAATAAATCAGTTAAAATCATCTTATAGTTTTGTCAAACTTCATGTAACGAATAAAATCACAAAACCTAGTTCAAATATAAAACCAGCAAGAAGAAACTTTATAATGTATACATATATAAACATTATACTAAATCATGGTAGACTTTGATCTGTTCTCATTAATGGACAAGCATATGATATTATTATTTTAACAACATAACATTTTGCCTTCAACATAACACATGTAACATTCACAATCTTTTTAACTAAGGAAACGCATTTGGTGCATCGATTTTAAGGTGTTTGATCTTGCTGGTTTGAAAAATAACAATTTTAATCTTCGTGGGAGCAAACAAAAATAGTGCAGTAATGGTTCTACAGGGAAAATACTTTTGTTTCTGCAGACATTATCAGAAAAAAATCCCGCGCGAAATAAATGTCACAACATCGAGGTGTCCTTTTTGAACGATAATCAATTTAGTTATTCACTCGTCGTCAAATATCCGTAAACTGCAACGATGTATTGGATTATAAAACAATAACGACTGGGAACTCGCACGGTAAAGGTTATGTATGTTAAACGGTCAATTATGGGAATGTTGTTTAATTAAGATGTACTTTAAGGGATGAACGACGAAACAGTACCATGTTTGGCCTGTTGTCTAATTTAAATATATTTTTATTAAACAAGGCTAAAGCGTAAACTGAATGACCAACTTTATGAATTGGAATAACATGCTTAGCAATTGTTTTGTTAAATAAAACAGGGCGTATGTTCAAATCCAATACTACATTTCAAACATGGGTCGCACTGGGGAAACTAGTTTTACGGTTTCAACCGGTTAAGCAATCTCCATCCGGCATCTTTGAAAAAGCATTTGCATAGTTTCTGTTCTTTCTTCCAGAAAACATTAATACAAAGACAGCCACGTTGTTTTACCGAAAATCAGTTTACGATCTTGTACATGAGTTAATAATCTGTAAATAATGATAATTTAATATTTCAATTTTATACAGAGCTATGCGGTGCTTGGATTTTTATTATAAAAATAGATTACCAGAAGTATACCAGAAACTACAAGTACATCCAGGTTTTAAGTCCACTTAATCTTGTTGCTGTGTTGTTTGGAAATCACCACTGACGGAAAACGAGATATACATGTAAATATCGCTTTAGTAAATTAAACAGTTCTTAACACAGCCTTATTTTTTCCACCGACATCCTTTATGTCAATCCACAAACACTTCTAATATAGGACAATCTGGTACAATTTCTTTAAAAACATGCTAAAATAGCTGCTACCATTGCATCAAATCTTATCTTAATGGTGATCTGTCGGTGGAATTCTTGTATGAATTATACCATTTCCATTCGATATCAAGTAAATTTTATTGCCACCTATCTAAACCGAATTAGGTCAACAGTTGTTTTCTATTGGCACAAGACTAATAAAAATATGCTTCCTAGGATCTGTGGAAATTTCACTCCATCCTCTTGAACAGTTTTAACCGGATTTTCTTAGTACAGTGACAACTAGTGTGTTTTTTATCTCGGATTTTTAATTGGAAAAATATGCAAATAAGAAAAAATGTTCAATGAAAATTTTTGGCGGCAATCCTACAACCTCGTTTTACATGGTATTGACATTGATTGTTGGTTGCTTAACGTCCAGTGGCAAATAATACATGCATATTCAGGACGAGAACAAGTTCAACAATAACCGAAACTATCGAAAGTGGGGATGGGGTGGGATTCAATAGGGCAACGGTTTTTGACTGCCACTGGAAAATGGGAGGGATGGGTAGAGACAAAAAAATCCTTTTGTATCGCCATTAGCCTTCTCCTTTTTCAACTTCTACATATTTTACGTGCATGGAGTGTGGCTTTCTCCACAAATGTCACTAAAAGGCATCTATGGTCTACGGCAAGGCTTTCCGTATTATAACCTAACAGCCCCTAACGACATTTAGAAAGCTAGCGTATGGAGATTACTTTGACTACATTACACAAGTTAAACATTGCGTTGTTCATGACATTTTCATCATTGTGTCATAGACAGTCCTCCATAATTATGTTTGAATTGCTCATTTGTCAATAAGTTGTATGATCTTACAGATATAAAGAGATACGTTTACCGAATTTCGATAAATAATCATCGTCACGATTATTTATATACAATTATGAAGTCACCATTTTTTTTCTACAACAAAGGATTAATGTGTAAATATGCTAAAGATAAAATGATGAAATAAAGTTAGAAAAACAAATATACAAAATGTAACCTATTTGATCAAAATGGGTATGCTGCTTTTATAACTTATAAATGTAAGTAAAAAGCAAAAGATATGGCATACATGTCAGGGAGACATTACCATTATTACTAAACAGATATTGAAATTTCAATTAGGCTTTCAAGAAGGTTGGAATCATGTGACGAGTTCTTCAACAAGTGTAAATGTGTAATGACAGGCGGCATCCCCAAATGTTAAAAAGTATGGGCGTAGCAAGCGGTACGGTTGGTACGGCTTTGGCAGTACCAATATTTTTCCAAGGTACGGAAAACCTTACCAATAATTTCAGCAATTTCAAGTTTTAAAAAAATGTAAACGCTAGAAATAAAAAGACAAAAAAATCATTATATGGTCTAAAAAGGCTCCAGATTGCACAGATTTGCTTCAATTTTCCAATTTTTTCTGGGGGAGCATCCCCCATGATTAGTACCAATATTTTTGGTTGCTACCCAACTGCTATAGCAATGAAAATGAAATAGTACAGATACCACTAGAATCGTGTTTATATAATCAGTTCTGTACGGTCAAAAACAGGATGGTATGCAATGCCGAATTGATATATATATAGGGAGAGTCCAAGAAGTTTGGAAACATACGTATCGATTTAGTCGTGTTGTTCGGTCCTACAATATTTATTTTAACTGTATTTTTATATTAAAATATAATTTTATTTAAAGTTATTAAGTTTCAGTAGATAATTTTTATAAATTTTATAATTAATGTTACCAAAAAATTTCGGGTAAGATATTTATTGTTGACCAAACCTCCGCAATTTATTATACCTTCTGTATTTTAAACAGCCTGTTAGGACAATATACTTACTTTTAATTTAAACTGTTCCTGTATACAGTAAAATGTTATAATAATAAAAGACAAAACAATTTTATCGTAACACGTGGGAATCGGAACAGTTTTGATATATAAACACCACAATAAGGCGCTAAAGGCACCTTCCCGACAAGAAAAAAAATGTAACGATTGGGAAGAAAAACATTGTAGTCAAAATTTGTACTTTAATGTTACAAACACGAAATTCCCATGTATGAAACAGCATTCCAGCTCAAAACATACATAAACTACTAAAAATAATATCCCTTTTCGCAATAAAATATATTAATCGTGAACAAAACTATGCGTTCCGTTTAACTAATGGTTAATTTTTCATTCATGATGCAGCATCCCCACAGCAAGGGCGGATGGTATTTGCAAATCAAATTAATTTTATTGTCATTAAATCTGTACAGATTAGTGACATGTAAATAAAATGAACAAATATTAATAGCAAGTATGAACACTATAAATACACATTAATTTTATTTAAAAAAATATATTGGTTAAGGTCCCTCGGTGCTAATGACTGTGTTAAAAGGAACCGGTATTTTGAGAGTCACGATCAATCTATTGTCGGGCTTTCAAATTTTTTTAAGGGTTTTCTATTTTGACTTTTTCTAAATAATATCTGGTAGGTTAATGTATAAGAAAAGATTTTTATTTTCAATTATATTACATGAAACACAAACCCAGCTTTATCCTGGTATTTTCAAGTAATTACCCTTTTCCTAACGGAAGTTTACAATACATGTGATCTATTCATGGTAAGATCGCAAGTTGTTAGACAAGAAAAAAATCCTGATGCAATAGCTTCTAAAACAAAAATGTGTTGGTTAAATTTTGAGGTAGTAGATTTAAGTATCATACTTTAAGATGTCATTTTTCTTCTTTCTTTTTTTAACTCATAAATATACAGTTTATTCTACTCTCTACCTGTGACAAGCAGATTCATGGGTACAGGTAACTCCCATGAATCTTTACAACATAATATAAATTTTTATGTATATATAATCAATCCTACCAATATATGTACATAATACAAAAAAAATATACAATCATCACCATAAACATTTAAATACCCTGTTTTGAGCCTCTCGATAATAACACTATTATGACCTGTTGATTTTTTCATGTACTTTTAAGAGTGAAGGTGAAATAAATGTGTAAAATCTAATAATGAAGGATATACATGGCTTTTTCTGTTCGGTGAGTGAGATTAATTAACAGGGAGTGGATATTAGTGATTTCAGTTACAAAGGTAATAGCACGTGCTTTATTTGATGCAATACATGACAAAAGAACTTATATTTCGGCCTTTAATGAGTCAACTAAAGTGGCCGATGTAACGGTTTTATTTTGATATTTAATTATGTTCCTATTTTTCCATATCACCCATTTTGATGTATTAAAAATGGTGTTTAATATTTCACGTTCATTTTTATTTATATCGTAAGCCCCTAATAAAATCAACTTTTCAGTCAATTCCAAACTGTTTAAAATTGTAAAAAGAGATATGTATTTATATCATTGAAGATATTAAGCCAAAAATGTTTTATCACATAACAATCGTAAAAAAGGTGCGAAATATTTTCTGTTTGGTTTTTACAAAAATGACAAATACCATTTGAACGTCCCATTTTTTGTAGTTTTTCCTCCGTGTATACACTATTGTAAATAATTTTCCAGTTCAATTTTTGAATAAATTTTTCCATACTATTTCCCATGGTATTTCCGAATAAAAGTCCCATTTTGTTTCACAAATAGGATTATAATAAAGATTAAACAAGTTTTGAATAACTTTCAGTGATATATCTTTATTTCCTAATTTTTTATTCTGACAATTTTGTAATTCACAGTTGTTGTTTTTTTAAATAAATGGAAAATGGTCTTTTCTTTCTGGTTCAAGGGCGGTATATTTTAGAATATTTTTTAACTGATTTGGAAGTGACATTTTTAATTTTGACCATTCCGATATCCATTTTCGTTTGTCAAATAATTTGTTATGAAATTTTTTAAGGTCATCGTCCCAGATATCGCCAACTGTTTGAAGACCAGATTTAGCAAAATTTTGAAGTAGAAGAGGTTTCCCATTATATTTAATTTTTGTGCTTCCAAATAGAGGGTAGGCCAAAATTTCTGATTTTGTCAATGGTTCATTTAGTGATTTGAAAGTAGTCCACGATATAACTAGTTTTTGATAATAGGGAGGCAATTTTTGTAAGCAAAGACCACTAACATCTGAACATGAAGATAGAAAATATTCGGTACTAAAATTTTTTATCAAGTCTTTGCAGCCACCATTTTCCAATTAGGTGCCAGCTATCGTTTTCTGATGTTACAATTTTATGCAAACTTTTAATTTGTTTCGCTTTCACGAATGAGTCTGTATTTACCATACACATCCCCCTTTTTCAACAGGTAAACAACAAACGTCCCGCTTTATCTGATTGTTTTTTCCTGACCAAATGAAGGCCCAAATAATATCATACATTTCTTTTTTGTATTTATCCGGAATTCCGCGCATTTCGATTTCGTAACTTATATTAGATATAACCAAAGATTTTACAAGTAGTACTTTACCAGTGAATGTCAGGTCACGTGCCTTCCAAATTTCCAAAAAAGCTTTTATTTTCTTTATTTTTTCGAGCCAAATCAGATCTATGTCAACATTGTTACCGTGAAGTACGCCTAAGGCCTTCACTGGTATCTTAGTCCATTTAATTTTTTTTTACATTTTGGTTTTTTATTCCTCCACCTTCCCTGATACATTCCTACAGTTTTTTCAAAATTCATTTTTGCGCCGGAGGCTTTTTCGTATATACCGAGAACTTTAACTGTTTCTTCAATCGATTCTTCTGTTTTATTAAAAATTTTAGTATCGTCGTAAACATGTTAGCTTCTGTTGACTGGTTAGGGTTATTTTGCGGGAGATTTATTCCTTTATATTTAGATTTGCCCTTATAGCTGCTGCCATTGGCTCAGCTTGCAATATATATAGCATCGGCGCGATTGGGGAGCCTTGGCGAATTGATCGGGATATAGTTACATATTTTGAAGTGAAACCATTTGTAAAGATACATGTTTTAGCAGTACAAAATAGTAGGCGGTGGGCTAGGAAGGTCTACCGTGCACCCCCCCCCCCCCCCAAGGACTCATCCTCACCAACTTTTT
>JAULBM010285253.1:0-16285 GCA_032357055.1 Geukensia granosissima
CAAGTGCTGGACCGAGTTCCGCCAATGTAACGGGCGGATTTGGAGGTTCTGAACAACTCGGGCGACATGGGGTCTGGCGTTAGCTTGCTGTAACGTCACGTTGTTGCCATGATTCTGGAAGAATGGGATCACACGCGGCTGGAGGATCTCATTACGGTATTTGGCGGCTGTCAAATTTCCATTAACGAGTTGTAACGTTGTCCTTCCATTTGCTGTGATGCCTCCCCAAACCATGACGCTACCGTCGCATAATGCGCGACGTTCGATCACGCATAGATCTAAGAATATCTCCCCAGGGCGCCGGTAAGCTCGAAGTCGGCCGTCAAGAATGTTCAAGTGGAATCGGGGCTCGTCAGTAAAGAGAATCTTGTTCCAGTCTTGTAATCGACACCGTAAATGACGTCTGGCCCATGAAAGTCTGGCAACACGATGCCGTGGCTGTAAAACTGGGCGAATTGCAGGATGTCTTGGACAGATGTTATGTTCACGCAGACGGTTTCTGGCAGTTCTTGAACAGATTGATCGAAGTCCCGGAATAGTCCTAGCAGTCAAACTGGCGGTCTGGAACCGATTCCGTTGATAGGTCAATCGGATATGGTTGTCCTGACGTTGCGTCGGACGTCCTGTTCGAAGATAGTCGGAAACCTTGTTATGCTGGTTGAAGCGTCTCCATAATGACAGATCCCCGAGGACGGCCGGAGTATATAAAATGCCGTTTGGTTTCCCCGCCTGCAGGTAGAACCACTGCTTAAGGGACGTCCGTTAGTTCGAGTGGGATGCATAAATACTCGAACTCTCCTTCTCAAAGGTTGTGCCGGGGAAAGAATATGCACTAGGTATCTCCGTCTTTGAGGCACTAGTCTTCTAAAAGGGGCGTCCCTGATTGTGGGGGATGTAGAAAGTCACAATCCGTCCAGAGGGAGACGTTAAATACGCCCCGTGTTTAGGAAATGCCACGTCCTAGGCACGCTAAAGACCCCTTGTAACAGCTCTTTTTGAGTGGTCCGTAGGCGGCCAGTTACAAGGCTAAATTTTCCGCCCCTATCCAACCCGCATTTTTTCCAGTGGCCGTCTAAAAGTCACTCCCTAACCGGTCCCTTTGTTACAGTCTACATAGTGATTTATTGTTTGCTTACTTGTTTCCGTCCTGAATATGCATGATATATTTGCCACTATACGTTAAACAGCAATCAATCAATCAATTAACTTGACCAAAACCT
This sequence comes from Geukensia granosissima, assembly GCA_032357055.1. Taxonomy (NCBI): domain Eukaryota; kingdom Metazoa; phylum Mollusca; class Bivalvia; order Mytilida; family Mytilidae; genus Geukensia; species Geukensia granosissima. Next base: position 1,221 of record JAULBM010285253.1, read on the forward strand.
GTATCGTATACGGGTATGCTGAACGTTGTTTAAAAATCACCTGAAATTCTATATTCAGAGAGTTATAACTTCTTCCAAAAAAGGAATTCAAAGATACAAAAGGGGCAGACAGAAATCGTTAAGTCGGAAGACAGACCATAGCGAACATAATAAAACACACGCCACTACACTGAAAACTAAATCTGGAGTAACACCAACCCTACAACAACCAGAGTGAGTTCAAAGCTCCGGAAGGATAAGCAACTCCTGCTCTACAAGTGGTGGGACGTGATACTCAGTAGTCAAATCCGGTATATAGTCACAATCGATGTTGGTCACATCCGGTATAGGAACGGATATGTATTCATGGCATTGGGAAGAATCCATTGTCATTTGGGAAATGGATATTTTATACCGCTCAGCCAAATCATGATGGCGACCCAAAAACTTCCGGAATGATGACGCTTATCTTTCCCTGAGAAACCCTTGGCTTAGTAGCTTTCTTGTCAGCTGCAGCCTTCTATCAATAAAATCCTAATAGGAAGCACAAGCCATGGAGTAGCGTATCAATTGAGAAATATACCCTCCGGATCCAGGTGCGACTGGAATGAAATCACTAGAAATGAACAAATTTGGACCCAAATTAAGTTCTTGACAAGACGTTTTTTCAAATTGTGGAAAAAAACGAGGGTCGCTAAGCCTCGTTTTTTAACGAAAAATTTGGCTAAAAAAATAAAAAGTGGCTTATATCTATTATTTTGTAATTTTTGTATTTAATAATATCTATAAATAAAAAGAAAATTCAACAGAATTATTAGCTTAATTGGTTCTACAACGGTCACACGGCACATAGAAATTCCTTTAAATATGAAAACACTAAGAAAGTACTTTATTTAATACAACATTTGATAAAAAAAACTTCACAACCAAATGTTGCATGATTAAAGATCTATGGTGTTTGACTTAAATATCTTCGTGATGTTTTGTTGCGATCATATCTATTTTTAACAAAACATCTCTAAAAAGTTAGTATTTTTTAAAGGAAAACATTACATTCTTGTTGAAATAGTCAAGTATATCCTGTCGTGTTAAAAGTAAAGAATGAAGTAATGAATTTTGAAAAAAAAAACGATTATTAAACAGTATTTTCACAACAACTTATAATTATGTCTATCATATTATTTTATAGACATATAATTATTTAATTATTAGTTATTATATTTAAATTAATGGAATAATTGAAAGAAATTAATGCAATTAAAGAATAAGATACCATTTTGCAACTAAAATTTACAATTCTACCTTAAAATGTCAATATATTTTTGTTTGCGACAACAATATTTTCAAGTCCAGTGCAGAATACCCACGTGAGAGATCGAAAATGCAGTGTCCAAAGCGACAAGACAAATTTTAAACAAACTAAAAGATAAAACGCGTACGAAAATAAAAAGAACAAATGCTTGGAACCTACAAGCTCCTTCACATAACATGAGTGGAAACAGGTGCCCCAGAAAAGTACGCGTCATCTGTTCTGCACGCAGCACCCGTCTTAGAGTCCTAAATGTCAAAATCAGTTTCGAATCAGGATGTCAATATAGGCAGTGTCCATTCGTGTCAGATCCAGAAGGAATTGCAGAAGGAATATATCTGGCTCTGAAAAACAAACTGATTATTGTTAATTTTTACCAATCTTGAAGAATGGTTTTGGGTTATGCTCCTTAATATTTTACATGTACTTTTCTGTGCTTTTAAGATTTTTGACAAAGAAAGCACAAGGTTTTCGGGAGAAATAAAACAAAGAAGAATTCGAAGATTCCAAAGAGCAGACGAAATGAGGTAAGAGGTAAGAGGACAAACAAGACCATGTCAACAAATCAAGTAAAAGAAAAATATTAATACACAGAAAACTAAAGCTTCAGTAACACGAACCCGTGAAAAAGAGGGCGTGTCCATGTGCTATGGACATGTAAGCAGCTCCTGGTCTATTAATGCCACCATTTATGAAGCCATTCATCAATATGTAGAAAACAAATACGTACTTGTATGCATTTGAAAGTCGTTCGGTTGTTTTGGCAATTATATAAGTTTGAGTTATGAATTATTGAAAGACGATTATTCAACAGTATTTTCACAACTTATTGTTGTGTCATACAATCTTAATCTTGGACAAATTATTGTAACTACTCCTTTAAAACTTCTTTATATTTTTAGTGTTGACATATTTTAAATTTCAACTGAAATTTAATATCAAAGGTCTTGTCATCCTAAATTTCCAGGTAAGTTTTCTCAAAGTTTATTCAAATGTCAAATTTACACATACGTGTAAATTCATTATAGTAACTCCGTAAATGCACAGCTTGCATTTATTGATTAAAGCAGCATTGGAAATATTATAAAAAAAGAAACAAAAAAAAAAAGATTTTAATTCAGGTATATGTAACATTTGTTAAGATATTTTAACACGTCAAAGATTTCAAACGTCTAACAGAATGACGCAAGTTTTATTGAACCAAATAGAAAGGATGATTACATCGATAATTAGTAAATAAACAAATGATTTTTATTTAATTCATTGGTAATTACATTTAAATTTATAATAGAAAAATATTTTTTATGCAAATACGATCGGAATGTTTAAATTCACAAATGTTTGTTCTTTTTGTTGCCATAGTTTTAAACAGAAACTTAATTTAAAGCATTGTGAAAAATAACAGGCTAATGGGAATATTCGGCCACCTTTAAAATATCTCCTTGCTGATTCGGCCTTTGAGTTTGTAGGGTTTTCCATTATTGCACTGGATGATAACGTCAAGACATTTCCAAATTTAAACATAAAACTTTTCAAAAATAATCGTGAATGTAACGCGTATCAATAAATAAAATACATGTATATGCACTATCTAAATACCAGTTCGGCGATGAATTATGACATAACAAATGACACAGTGACAAATGAGAACAATATTTTGATTATACTGAGTTGTAAATCGGTAATTGAATATATTAGCATATGCCTTGACAAAAATATTGACAACAATCTCTACAACACATTTGGTATCCCTCATATTTATAAATATTTATAAATAACAATGCATGACCAGCAGTCTCCGCATATGTCATCCATATCTCAATACATTCATCACATTGATTTTGGCTATATAAACGTAACGTACACAAACAATTGTATGTTGCCCTTTGAATTTGTTGGTCGTTGTGAAACACCCGTTTCTCCTTTCTTATGTAGAGAATTTATTAGATCACCTTATGGCAGTAAATTTACAATCCTGATCGTATGTTCGAATCGAATGCTAATTTATTTTTCTCTTTTTCTCGGTCATGATTTATATAGTGACTGGACTCGACAATGTCAATGAGAATGTCAATGAAGAACTGCATATCATTCTAGGTTTTGCCGGTTTCATATATAGTTCGTGTTGATTATTCTAGTTTTTGTCTTACATTTGTCTTTTCGTTTTGTCTTGTCTTTTCTATTTTTTTTTGACAATTCAATCATTTATTGGCGGATCCCAATAGTATTATTATATCTCAACTACTTTAGGACTTGTTATCTGATATTGTAGAGCCATCATAAATAAGCTGATCGTTATGATCATCATTATACTAAGTTATTTAGTTCCTTTTTCCTGAATAAAAGTTTCTTCTCGGAATGACGCAAACCCCGGACTACAGATAGAAAATTCCACAACAGGTGACCTAATCTTACTACTGTTTGGAAAGGGTTTGAGGTTCTATTTATTTCTATTTATTTATTGCCTTTTGGCTCGTTTCGAGTTTGTCGTATCAATTTGGACAATTTATCCATGTAGATATTCTACTCTTGAATTAAATAATATTTTCCTGTTTGGGAATTCTTCTCATTTAGTCTTAAATTTCATATTTATCTAGTTCTAATATCGATATTGATATTTTTTATCAAATATTTGTTCTAAAGCGTTTTAACTGAATACTTTATGGCCTCTACTTGATTTAAGGTTCACTTGTATCATTAAATTATTGAGGTATGTCTTCTATAGCGCGATTTTAAGCAGTGTTGACATTAAACGGTGAATATAATGACATGTTAAGACCCACTGATCCTTTAAATATTCTTATTCTTACATTAGGACGTTGATGTCAGAACATTGAAACTTGTTTAATTGATACAAATACTGACACTATTGTGACTTAATTACACAGATTCTTAAACAATTGAATTTCAACCCATCTTTTTTTCCTCACCTTTATTGACAATAAATCTTCGGACGCACTATGTTTGATGATTTCTTGAGTTGAGAAACTTATACTAGTATCTTATCATCGGAAATTGCATCCATGCTTTTAACAACAGGATGCATTCATCATTTTGAATGTGATTATTTAAATTTAAAATTATCTTTACTGTGATTGGGTGCACTCTTAATTGTATAGTTTTACTTGTATGTTTTTACATCTTTTGTTCGCATTAATGCTGTCTTCCCTGACCTCAATGTAGGGGTCAAAACCAAAGTCAGGAGTAGAGGTCATTGATTGTGCTTTGTCTTTCACATTGTTTCTTGAATTTATATTTATAACATTGAGGCAAAATTTGAATAATTTTACGTATACAAATGTTATTTGTTTAAGGCGATCTAGAGCTCGTCACAAAAAGGCGAATTACCTTTACTGAAAGCCTCATGGCGACCCTTATAGATTCAAAAATATCTTCCGTTTGTGAGAAAAATTAAGTATGGTCGCAATGACATTTGCCCCATATTTATCGTTTGTTTATAAAACAGGATAAAACTTAAGCTTAAATTGAGAGGCTGTAAAACGTATAGCAACGTGTAGTTTTTTCCTGCCGCATACGAATTTTGCTTCTTATTTTTTGCGATGTTTTATTTAAGTACTTATTTTACTATAGATACATATGGGACTTCCTATGTAACTGATGAGAGGTTACTCATTATAATATATATAGAGCAAACCCAATTTACCATAAATATGCAATATCAGTAATCTTGATATTTGCAATATGGTCAAATTTATTTTGGTGCTCAAAATATGGCAACATGATCGACTGAGCCTTCGTGTATTAATCTAGAAAGAGTTTTTATATTTATGAACATCAGTGAGCAAGCCCTTATAACCGCCTTTAAATTTCCTGTTAAACAACTACCCTACTCTGCGGAGGACAAAAATAAAAAAACGTAACTATGGAATAAAGTAAATCTGATCACCCCTCTTTTAACTTGACCTGTATCGTATGACCGAAAACATTTTTAAACAAGCTTCTATCTTCTGGTCAATCAAAGTACTGGACTCTTGAATAAAAAATGATTCGACCAAAGTCCAAGATTTACCATTCATGACCATAAAGCTCAATACGTTATTTAAGTATAGTCTGGAATTTATATATTTCGTGTTTTAGTTGAATAAGGCGAAGAACTCTGAAATAGAAAAATCTGATCGAATACAAATTCAAATTCGCTGTAAATTGCTGGACGCACGGGTTACAAGAAAACTCTTTTATCAACTTTAGGATATAAAGCCTGCAATGCATAAACTATATTAACGGACTTATGTTTTAACTCTAATGGTATTTTACCAGTTGACATAATGTCACACAATCTTCACACTGTTGCAAACTTATGCCTAAAAAATTAGACAAATAAGTAAGATATTGTCATTTTTGCAGGAGAGGGTATGCATGTTATTCGGTTATATTTTTTGCCCAAGGAACGTTAATCCAGAAAAGCGTTTTATATGTAGATGAATTGAAAATGGGGAAGGGTCACTTTTCCTTGAGTACATGGTTGTTGATTTTACTTATGATTATGATGTGATAATATCAAATTCAGATTTTTTATATGTTTCATACAGTAGCTATTTAATTAAAAAGAAAATAATCCTACCTGAAGTCAGAATTATCATAGCTATCAAAATATTGTGTAAGAAGCCGTTTTTTGATATTAACAAAATGCGATACAGGACAACCAGAACAAAGTGGTTTGGTGCTACATGAAAACGAATACATGAAAAAAACATCAACCAGAACTTGTTTCGGTTGTATTTGCTTTTTATGCTGAATTTAAGGAATGATGATGGATAAGGTGCTTTTTTTAAAAAAAAAACATGTTCAATCAAATTAAAGTCTAGTCAAAACGACAAATATATAGAATAGATTACTGTTCACAAATGACAGAAAACTATATTATAAAAATAGGAGATGTGGCATGATTGTCCAAGAGACAGCCACTCTCCAAGTGACAGTAAAATTTTAATTTCTAGTATTGACAACAAAAATATCGGACCCGTTTGAAAAAATTATTATGTTTGTTTACTTTGCAGCATTGCATGTATTTTATTCGCCAATTATCATTTATGTCCTAGTGATCTAGGATTGAAATACTTTTTGCTAAAGGAACTCGTCGTCAGGTAGCTTTACATGTGTTCATATTCATGTATACATGTACCTTGACATGAAAGTAAATATGTAGTCTGAAACGACAGTCATATTTTTTCATAGATTATTGTTTACTTTTTGTAAGTTACAATAAAGGCACACTATCTTTTAAATCTGTAGCAGCGGCATTCTTAAAGTAAACAGCTGTGGCAACATGTATCTGGTCATATTTCAGTTTACATCCGACGTATCCTTTTCGACTCATCCAGAAATTTTATAGTATCCAAGTGAACACTCTGCACTACGTGTTAGTTGTGGCCTGTATTAAGACGAACTTTAAGGTCTGATAAAGGTAAATCGTGAAAAGACGTTGATTATTTTTATGGCATATATTCCATATTTGTTCTTTTAAATATAAAATTAGTTTTGTGAATTAAATTGTTCGTTATAACGTTATTTTCCGTTTTCTATATTTAATTAAATACTTTTATATTACTTGTGCAAAAATGTTGGCACAAATTTACCACCTTTTCATTACAAATTTGGCGACATAATTTAAACCTTGGGACATATTTTGGCATACGGGGAAATGTTTCAAAGTTTGAAGTGTCAACAGTTTCAAATGATCCATCAAAGTCGCGTAGTTTGTCTAAATCATCAAGATAATTTTTAAATTCCAAAAATAGGTTGACATGAAGTTTATCCAACAGTATTTTACTGTCATTTGCTGTATTTGTTTAAATTCTATAGCAATGAAAATACGAAAAAGTTTCGAAACGTATTGCACTTAGTAGTTGTCCCTACCGTCCGATTTGGTTTCCTGTTTCGATTTGATTGGTTTTGAGTACTTCTTTGTTTTGATTTCGGGTTTCCCGTGTTTTGTTAGTAATTCTTCTAATGAGAGGTAACTCCTTGAAATGTTCACATAGCATCTTAAAATTCAACGTATTTATTCAACATTGGTGCAATTGAAATGTATTACAATTATATTCCTACAATTTTGGAGTATTTGGTTATTAGTATTTTTTTTGGTGGTAAAGTCATAAATCAAAAGTACAGGAATTTTTGTTGTAGTAAACTAGTTTACTGGACGCTAAATAAAAATGTATTTGAAGGGTATCATAAATATGTCATATGCATGACTTGAAAATTATAGAATTTAAAATTTCATTCTTAAGTACTTCCATGTAGTATATACTTCACACCACCGCCAAATTGTTTAAAAGAAATAATATGGAATTATATGCCAGAAAAGGCACAATCCACATTTTCTGTTCCGTGTACTGCATGATTTCTCGTTAAGATATTGCCTTTTGTTCATTAGATTTCCGTGAGGCACAAAACAAGTTCTTAAAAAATACCATATATTTCTATCTTTTATAAAACAGAATGTAGACAAAATGGAAAAACAACGATTGAAAATGTCTAAATTAAACTGCGAACTAAGCGCATTTTTGGATTGTCTTCATCTGGTACGCTCGAGACAAAACACTGGAAAACAGGGAATAATGTGCAGGCACGTAGAGAGATTAGCCTACCTGTTGGCTGTTTTGTCTCCTGGTACAAATACGAACCGGGCTTTTTTGAAGGTTGAATTCGAATATTTGAAATTGGTTTTCTCATTATTTTCAAGGTGAGATTTACGAATATCTAAATTGAGAAACAGTCTATTAAACAGATTAAAAAAAGCGTTTTAAGACCAAGATAATTAACTATGCCTCCTTGTTATTTATATTTCTAACGAACATGTCTTGATAGGCAGGCAGCTTCGTAATTTTGCTGTCCATTTAAATTGTAAAATTTTATAGTTTGATTGAACTTAAAATGTCAAAATTATATTTATAGTTATTAAAACATAAACAGCTTGCAACGTTGAAAATCTATGAATGGTACAATGGATTCAATTCAAGGTGTACTTACAACTTATTGTATTTAACATATTTCTATAATATATGGTAATTCTACACCAAATTTGAATTTTTCAAACAATAAATCTTACACATATTGTCAGTTAACTTCATGTAGGTTTTCTAAATATCGTGATAGTTTGCTGGGGTTTCTCATATTACCAATAAATGAACTGTTACTGCCGTCTCGATGGTGCGATGGTTAGCGTGCTCGCCCAGAGTGCGAAAGTCGTGGGTTGGATTCCCGGTCAGGTCAAATCGAAGACATTAAAATTGGTACTTGCTGCTTCTCCGCTAAGCACGCAACATTTAATTAGGAGTAAGTGCTAAGACTTGTCGGCACAGAGTCAGGGTAAAGTGGCACATCTGCCTGCGGGTTGTTGCTTTCGTGAGCTAGAACGTTAAAAATCCGACTCAGTGTGTCTGTCTAGTACAAAGCAGAGTTCTTTCATTACTATTCATTAATATGTTCTCGTCCTAAATGTGCATGAGATATTTGTCGCTAGACGTTAAGCAGCAATCAATCAATCAATGAACTGTGTCTAAAAAGATAAGCCAAAAAACCTGTTATATAATTAAATAATAGGGAATAATTTGTTGACATAATCAGGTTGTGCTTCGTTTTTGGACCAGGATTTTTTTTGTTGCTCATGATCACATATGTATATTTTTTATTCTGATCTAAACTCAAGGTAATTGTTAGACCTTGCTAAGGATTTTTTTATTCCATCCTTGGTAAATTCCACTTTTATGTCGTAGTTGAGTTCACTCACTCTGAAATTCACCTCATGTCTTTCATTTTCATATAAAAAGTCAACCTTTCTAATCCGCATAACCATTTGGATACATATGTGCACTTTGAAAACAAATATTTTAAAATATCATACATTTTATATTAATTTTTGGTTATTATATTTAATACATTTATATAAAAATACAAAATTACCATAAGTTAGTTAAGGTTTTTTTTCAAAATTCTATCAGAAATATAATGATACAATTTTAAAGTTTTATCTGCAGAAAACTGATAAAATATGGTACATATATATCACACCTACACTTTTATGGAAAGCTCGTAAGTATAAACACAACCCACTGGAACTTGTCAATTTCATGAATAAACATATTCATAAAGGTTATCTTTAAAATACTGTTTTAAGATCTTTAAATATTGTCTTCTATGTTATCAACATACTCTCTGCTCAATAATTTACATCAACTCTCTGCTCAATAATTTACATCAAAACTAATTTTAGTCTTTATTCTGGGAAATTCTGTATTTCCTTCACTCTGTTGAAAAATTTTTCATTTTGGCACTTTCACTGCACTTTGTTTTCTTTTGCCATTGATAATATCTTTACCAAATCCAACCAGACGTGTTTTAATTGATGTCATAGCTTGTGTTTGGATTTTGAACCAGCTGTCGTCGGGAACAGCGAATCCTTTTGCGAGGTCGGTACTTCTTGTATCTTTTTTTTAATTGTAATTACCTGTGTACTCTATGTCGACTTTAATCTTATACATTTTTTTTAAAATTTGTTTTAAATGTCGTTTTTCACACCACTGTCCCAGGTTAGGGGAGGTTAAGTACTTACAGACATGTTTAACCCCGCCACATACTTTATGTGCCTGACCCTAGTCAGGAACCTTTAATCCACTGGATGTCGTTATTTTGTGTTTACGTGTAACTTGTTTTGCTTATTTGGTCGATAGTGGTTATATTTTAATATAATTACATTTATTTATGGGGCCTTTTAAAATTTGTCCAAGGGTCTAGACATGTGTCTATTATTGAAGGCAATCTCTAGAAGCTGGTGATTTACATGTTTTTGGATAGCTGTATCATGGACAATCATACCACATCTCTATTCATTTTCTGGATTTACCTTGATCAGATACGCTATGGGACAAAAATAGGAAGCATTTTGCAGTATGATCTTTACTGACGGAAAAATATATTTGGTTAAAAAATATATAATGTTGGCCTCATATAATATGATAATATATCTTACAAATATGCCTTTCTTCTTGTCTCTGTAAAATATAACTTGTTTACCAATTACAGTGAATATATTGAGGACCTTAGAGAAGATAAACAATATCGGTTTCATTTATGGGAGACATGACTTTGTTTTAATTTGTTCATAAACCATGCAAATTGTGACATTCGTATTAGTATTTCACCTCGTAATTAGAAAAAAAAACTGAGCTTGGTTCGATACCAGTGCACGTATTAGATTTACTTTATGAACGAACCTAAGGTTAACGAGTACGCGAATATAATATATTTTTAGAAATGACTTTACCGATGAATGCTGAATTCAAAATTATCAAGGGGTGAAGAGTTTGGATCGAAAAGCACCCATTTAACCCAGCGTTATGTCTTTGTATTGTTTTCCATACTCGTAGTGTTTTTTTTTAAATTATTTAACTGATTGGTGTATTTATCAGATTTTTCTAATTGCCACGCACAAAAAAGTATAGTAAAATATGTAGATATGATAAGTTTTGAGTTAAAAAACTTGCATGAAATGGTATTTGATATAATAGTCACATTTCGGAACAAAGTTACTATGTCATAGCGTATACTAAAGTACCTTTCACTGTGAGTCTCTAACTTTTACTAAATTACGAAAACAAAGAAACATTTAAATAATAATTCTTTGAAAAGGCAGAAAAAGTAACTTTTTTGTATATTTCTGATTTTTATTCATAATATTGGTTTTTCTGCATTATTATGAAAGTTAGAAATTTTTGTCGTTATTTTTTATGACTATTTTAGCTTGCAGGATTTGTCAATTTTAAAAAGTGTAAATTGCTTTGATATTTTTAATAACTTTTGGCATTTATTTATACGCAATGTCAGCAAAATAAGCTTGGTTGTACCAGAAATGCAAATATTTAGAAGCTATTTTTCAGGGAGAACAGGACAACACCAAATTCAACTTCCAGTTAGATAGTTAAATATTGTTCTAAATTTCCTTTTCAGACTGTTATACACTGTAGTTTGAAGAACAAAAACATAAAGGACCCAGTTCAGTTAAACGTGTCTTAACAACGGTTAACATTCTAAGCTCGATTTAATGTCTTGAACCGATTTAAAAATATACATTAGATTATTTTTGTACTGAAAAAAATAATAAACGGGTTATCTTAAAACGTACTGCTAACAGAAGAATAGTAAGATATCGATTGAGAATTTACAAGATGTACGGTAAATTTTGTCATCTAGACGGGGAGATATACGGTCCGCAACAAGGAGTGGTTTACTAGTAATGCCAAATTCGAAGGTCTTTTACAGACCACTAGATAATGTATATTGTGGAGGAGATCTAATGCGTTATCTCTGGTATCGATCCTCTTTATATAGAAAGTTTGTCGAATCAAACATTATTGGTTTCAAAGTGCAAAAGTACGGAACCGGGAAAATAATACCATATTTGTGTTCTGTTGGCGAAAAGTAAAGGATGTCATTCGGACTCAAGCATCAAAATTTCACAATTTTACAATGTAATGACAATTTGATATATCGTACGCAAACAATGTTGAGAAAGTTATCAAAATTTTGAAGGGGTGATTTTATAATTTTACTCGTTAGGAAGTAAAAAAGGATATTGATGTTTATCATTATACCATTATTACCGAACAATCACACGAGTAGTATTTCTATTTTTGTTTCATGGAAGAGACGTTCGCTATATGCATATAGTTTTGTTTTAATTGATCAATTCCTTCTTTAAATATACCAGATTTTTTAATTATTTGATAACTATTAATAGAAAATTTAATGCATGTCGTCAATGAATTTTCTACAAAAATTATTGGAAACCTATGCTTTAATCTTTTTTATAACAGAATCACACGAAGTGAATCAACAATATTATTTTCGTCTAAAATATTGAGAGTTTTGTAATCTTTTATTTCCAGGTATTCTTTTATTGATCTTGCTTACCGACTTGATAAAGTTAATCAGTGATTTTTCTACCTGACTACCCCAGGACAAATTAAGTCATCAAACGGAGAGATTTCTAATTAACTGCTTTAAAATTAATGTGACAATTTTGGGACGTTCAAACGTAAGTCTTGTAATACAACTAAGAAGTATACGGTTCGTTAATCAAGTCCGAATTATAAAAGTATATTTTATCATTTTCACAATGCACGATTCAAGTTAATATTGATAGATAGATTGATTGATCGAATGTTTCTTAACGTACAGCGACAAAAATGCATAGTCAGGACGAGAGAATGTTTAAAGAACCCTGTTTTGTACTATGTTGGCACAAGAAACTTGAACGTGCTAGCTCACGAAAGCAACAGTCTGCAGGAAGACATGAAACTTAACCCGGACACATTATTCTGACTCTGTGCCGACTAGTCTTTGCTCTTACTCCTTAACGCTGGGTGCTTAGCGGATAAGCAGAGGGTTCCAAGTTTACTGTGTTTGGTTTGACCCGCCCGGATATCGAACCAGCGACCTTAATTCTGTTCTTAAAGTGGGTAATCTAGTCATTTACTTTAAAATAAATTTTGATGAATTATTTATTTTTTTAAATTTTAACAAAAAATAGTATTATGTCTTTAAACCACCAGTAGTATCACAAAATAAAATAAAATAAACAAATGCCAGGATAAATTGATATTTTGTCTTTTGAACCACAGGCACTTGTCTCTAGTACAGAAAGACAATCTGTTATATGTTCTTTAATTGTGTTTTATGTATTGATATTGTGACATCCGACATTTGTCGATTTCCTTTGATTCTGACAAATGTCAGAGTGTTAATCAAGTATATAATTCTAATGATATCTTTTTACTTGGGTATTTATAGAAAAAGATAACACTCAAAAATTATAACAACGACCTCAAATAGATTACAGGTTCCTAGCTTAGGATGGACACCTAAAGTATAAATCGGGGTTGAACATGTTTGCGAGTATGCAAGTGTTTCAACCCCCCCTAGCCTTGGACAGTGATGTGACAAATAGACAGAAACACATTTTACACCATGTGCTGAAGATTTTTAATTTGAAGTCGTTTCATAGTACGCAGGCAATTACAAATAAAACAGGAGACAAGATATACCGAACTCGAAAGAACTCACATTTTCTGACAGCTAGTTAACAGTTAATAACTAACCTTGAACACGTCCGATTATAATGTCATTAAAATCAAAAGAAAAAAAGATGATGTGCAAATGGCAAAAATAAAAAGTATCGACAAAATGTAGGACAAAAAAGTGAATTATTTAGCAGAAATTAAATGTTGTTTGCAAAGAAGACAATATTAAAAAATCTAAAAATAATGTTATGAAGTTTATGCAAGTAACTGATAAATCCCAAAGGACGGTGTTTAAATTATGATTTGTTTACCACATTTCAATAAAATTTTAGGTGTGATATCTCATTTTTCATCGATTTGCTGCAGGTGCTATGTACCCAAACTTTAAAATTATATACACTCCGACAAAAGTTAAGCGCCACCTTATTTATTTTGTAGATATCTTTTTAAAAATTTATATTCATAACACGTGGTTTTGCGACCACATATTGGTCAACATAAACTTCAATTTGACATGCGATACGTCATCAATCGATTACTTTGTGTTGTGTAAAAACCGGTTTTCAGTTAGTGTGATATGTAATTACACAAGGCATGTTTGTCAATTTTAAGTTGTAGAAGTTTAGAATATGCAAATTGCCGGAATAGTAATGGTTAGGCAAAAATTAAGTATAGCGGAAAGATGGCAAGCAGTTTGTATGTCCACTTGCGTCCTGTGGATGGTCGTGTTCGGATCTGGCGGCACAGAAACACCGCATATCGCGATGAAAACATCATGGGCACAACCACCGACTGGCCGACAGACCAATCTTCATGGACGATAATGCCAGACCACAGAATTGACCAACGCAAAAGTGGAGGAATGGCGGAGATTTCCACAAGACCGACTTCGTCGTCTGGGTTTTGGAATGAGGAGGCGGGAACAGGAACTTGAGAGAAATCGTGGTGGTTGTACGAGTTATTAATTAAATTGGTGTGATAAAGCTGCCCCATATTTTCATTTAAAACTTCTAAAATTCTTATGACCAATACGGTTTCTTAAATTGTGAAAAACTGATTTCTCGATTAAACTTTTTTTCGGCATTCTAAAGTTGCCAAATAATCCCCCTTTTTGTTTTAAGAATAAACCAATCATACGACTTGCTAATTCACCCAAATTTCAACCTAAAGTTAAGCCTGTACAATAATACGTAAAAGTGTCTTGGTATATATTTAAGTCTATTTCCGTTTTTTTACATAGGTGTAAAATGAAAGTTTTTATTAGAAAAAATATAGGGTGGCGCTTAACTTTTGTCGGACTGTATATAAAACACGACAATCGACCTAATCAAATGCAGAATAGTGAACATTTAACAATAAATGCCTAATTAAACAACGACTTCCAGTGAACTACAGGTTCCTGGCTTGGGACAGGCACATAAGTATGTGGCGGGGTTTAAATGGTTTGTGAGCACTCAAAACTCCACTTTAACCCGTGGGAACAGTGACAACACAGAAAACAGATAAAATTACACCACAACCCCTTAAGTGCACTCAATAGGCCTGAAGACTTAGAATGCTTGCAAAAGCAAGCTCAAATTATAGCCAATAGGGATGAACATAAAACATGAAGAACATTAGATAATTTGACCACTGGAGTAAAATGTGTCAAGAAATACAAAGGGGATATTCGAGGAAAGGGAAAATGTAAAAGTACTGACAAACTCCGGAGAACAACGAGGACAAGACCAAAACGA
>JAULBM010285263.1:0-26862 GCA_032357055.1 Geukensia granosissima
TTCCGTCCTGAATATGCATGAAATATTTGCCACTGGACGTTAAACAACAATCAATCAATCAATCAATCAATTTATTTCTTAAACATTAGATAACAATTATGATTACGGCTTAAATTTCCATTAATAGTAAAAAAAACCTTTCAGATGTAATTTGAAGGTTCCAGATATGCTTAAAAAGGAAATTATGATTGCATTCTAATTGAGAAATATTAGAATTAATCGTGAATTTCTGTTTATTTACCTAATAAAGAGCTATAATGGTCTTTGATGTTGATTTTATAAATGATTTCAAATAATATGTTATTTTTTACTTTTCTTTTCAAGATTTTTTCATATTTTATTTAATAAAAATAAGGAATTATTAAATGATCTTTGAAGAAAATAAATTGAAAAAAACTAAAAATCATAAGAAAATGAGTACAGAAGCAATCAAATTTTATTTTACCAAGAAACACATGAATTAATTATTATTTTATGTGATATACTTTTCAGGATTTCATTTTAATTAACCAAGAAATATGAAAAGACATGTAATTTGGATATAAATATACAATTATATCAACAATTTACACCCGTAGATATATTGTGTATATATTTTGAAAATATTATGGTCCAACCGGTAGACTAAATAAATAATAGTCAATGAAAGAAGGTCATAAGCTAAAACGGGAAGTAAGTATGGATTTCCTAATTTCATTATTTATTAAGCCTCTAGCTTTTTTCATATAAAACTAGAAACAAGTACTATAAATAATATTTTTTAGTTTTATCTTATATTTTATATTTTTATACATAAGTTCATTAAGATGTAGTCGCGAAAAGAAATCATAACATTTAATTCATATGTTTCTTTGTAAAATAACATTTGGTTGCATCTGTTTTGATTTTCTTAGGATTTGAATATTTTTTTATTTATTTTCTTTTAGTGTAATTGAATATTTTTTCTAAATAAAATATAAAAACACTTAAAAGAAAAAAAGACAAATTATTTTAAAAATTATTTAGGAATCAAAATTTATAGCGCTTTATTGGATAAATTTAGAAAAATTACGGACAAATTCTTATATATTTAATTCATGAAGTAAAATTATGTTTGATTACATCTGTACTGATTTTCTTAGGATTTAAGTATTTTTTCAATTTAATTTCTTTAATTGATATTGAAAATTTCCTTAATTTTATTATAAACATATATTTAAAAAACTAAAGAAAAGTACAAAACAAACTATTTAAAAATTATTTAGAAATTCAACACAAAAGACCTTTTTAACCCTAATACATAAAAAAATGAAGTATTGATATAAACAACTTTTAAAACAGGTTTTTACTGTGTGTTCTTTGGGTTCATTCACCTCCATTTATTCGAGCCTTTTTGTCTTCCCACCGCCCGAATACTTGTCTTCTTGTTTCTACTAAGTTGTATTAGGTTATTCACAAATTATATCCAACTTACCAAAATCGAACTTACCTCATTCAAACTTTCCTTTTCAGACATCATGCATTCTGAAAGTTGAAACAGATATTTAGTTGCATGGGTGCGCTATTATGGTAGCCGATAAAAATTTGAAAACATTACAAAAGAAAATTTGTATTCTTGGTAATTTTTATAATCAGTTACATTTCGTCAGCTTCCTCCATGTTTTCTATGTATTGATATTAATGTTGCTGATGATAAAGGTTACTTAAAGACAATGATGATAATTATCTTAATACGACATTGGTTAAAGTCAATAAGGTATTAACCAACAATTTTGTCAAGTTTGTTTAAGATGAATTTCATCATATATTGTTTCACATAAATTTCTGGTATTGTTTCACATAAATTTATTTTATTGTTATTCAAAACCTGAAAATTCTGAAATTATACTGGCATAATTTTTTTGTTTTGAACATGATAAAACTGATTGTCGCTGGATTTGTTGTCTTTTTTCGACTTGTTTGAATATGCATTATTTTTACTTTGTATGTGTGAAGAATGTGTTCTGTTCCTTATTGTTTTAATTCTAGAGATTGCCGTACCCCTTTTACGCAACATAACAATTATTATACAACACTTGAAAGATGTATTTTAAAACTAATAAATCGATACACTGCTTTTGGACATGGAGGGTATTCATCAGCCCAGGTGTCAGGGTTGCCTAATGCATGTAATGTGACTTTTTTCGCAAATTGTTTTACAGATATTTGAGGTATTTTTTAAATAGCCACTGCCTCCTATTTTGATAAGTGTTTATTTATCTTCCTCTTTCACTATATTTGGATCTCTGATGTCCTTCGTTTTGGGTTATTATTTTAAAAGTAACTACGGTGCAGCAATGCAATAATTAGGGCAATGAAATTTAAGTAGTGGATAACTTTTTGATGTGTATGATAATGAGAATGTTTGATTGTCAAACAACACGTCAATAAATGTGTTGCATAATTACATTGAATTACAGTATACAAATGATTTTGTTTTTATTACATTGATTAGATACATATATATGGCAAAGAAAAACACAAGGAAATTAAAATGATCTATAATAAAGTTTGTATGGGAGCATTATATAGATATATAAATTTGTTATATATTAAATTTATTAAAGTATGGCAGAATCTCTAGTGACTCACACAATCCTATGTCATACCTTTGTCAGCTAAATATTGATTCAATTGGAGTTGTAATTTAAATAGAAGAGCTCCAACATTTTTTTTATTATTTTGATGTCTTCGGAAGACATTAAGCAGATTAATTTGAAACTGGAGATAAATTAATAAACGTTGCATTCATTTGATTTATATTTTTATTATGTCTGAACTTCCCTCTTCCAGAACTGTACATTGAAGAAGAAAATGAGTTTCATCCTTAATTGCCTTATTGCTGAAATAACAAAGTCTCACTTCCATCGGAACACTACAAACCCTTGAAAGTCTGAAAAGGCCAGTTTTGTCTGATTTTGGACTGAATTTTTACTTGACCAGTCTGATTTTGTTTGAATTTTACTTAATTTGTCTAGACCGCAGTCTGAACTAGGCTGGAAATTATATAAAAGTCTGAATAAGTCTGAACCTCTCTTGACCTTTACTTAAATGTTTTCGGCCTAGTCTCAACCATTCTGAATAATCTGATTTAGTCTCAACGAGTTGTGCAACTGCCAGACACCAATTAAAAAATTCTCAAGGAGTCTGAACTTGCTCCCACTCTTGTGAAAAATTAAATTTTAACGGATATTCATTGATGAATTCTATTCAATTTCGATAGATATAGATAAATGACTAAAATAAATTAAATGATTATTTTGCAGAAAATATATTTCAAATTACAAATTATTCTCATAATCTATCTTTATACAAATGTGTTTTTATTATTAAGCTGGATTTAATAATCATTCTGGGGTAGTCCTATGACTATACATGTACCAATAAGCAATTGTAAAATTAGACCTGGGTGTTGAATAGCAGGTGAACTGGTGGTACTTGCATGTATACGGTTTATAAAAATACACATTACAAGAACAGTTTTTTCGGCTTTGAAATAATTAACCACTCACGTTAAAGTCTTCGCATCCCTTTTCCGAGAATCCTCTGGATATTACCGGAAATGTTTAAAACCCTTTTCCGAGGATTTTTTTTTTTGGTCTTAAGTCCTTTTCTGCGAGAAAAATTTGCGTTAGATAGACAATCGCTAAGAGTGTTCATTACGATTTAGAATGCACGTATTATCAATTTTAATTAATAAATATGTTTTAATGCATAAATTACATAGAATATTTACACTGCCGAAAGTTACAGCTTAATATACACGTTGGTATCTCGTATTTGTTAAATTTCCAAATTTGTATCTCTGGCTGCAAATAAAAGAAATGTTCTGAGACAAATATCGAAAATAATCTGCAGATTTTATACACGCACCATTCTCCGGTGTCATCCTCGTAATCGTTTTTAAAAACCAGGTACGTTTCCAAGACAATTATTTATATGTACATGTACCTACTTGCAATATAAAAATATTGTAAAAGAGGCACTGATTTTGGTTACCGGAATCATCTGTATTATTATCTGCAAGGACATTCTCTATAAACGAACATCAAGGTTATTGGAAACGTCCAAATTAGAATTTAAAAAATCTCTGAAATGACCATTTTAGTGTCACGAGATAACGATATATTAGTGAAAACAGGTCCGATACACATGATTAAGTTATTTTTTTACTTTCGGTAATCTTCAACTTAATTGTATATTCTGAAAATGTGTCTAGATTGCTATAGATATGTATGACAGGGTTTCATGAACATGGTTCTTTTCTGCTCTCTTGCAAAAATAATTTTACCCTTTTAACAATGCCAGTTATGAGTTTTAAGCTAACAGTTAATGAGTTGATAAGTTGAAATAAAAACACAGGGATATGTAACTCGGGTCAATATTTCATGAGCCTCGCTGTTCCATGTTGCCTGTACACGACTGGATTTTTGAGCGATTTCTTTGTTGAAACATAGTCAACTTGTGCGGAGGTTTGAGAGAAATGTAACAATAAACCACTTATGAAAAGCATATGTTTGTAAAGAAAAATGTTTGCGGAATGCATTGGTATAAATTTTATTAGGAAATTCCAACTATTAATCAATATTTTTACGATTAAAGAAGGGTTTTATTTCGCTTTTTGTTTAAACTACGACGATATTTGAAATTTTTGGTATGTGAAATACGGTCAAGTGTGACATTAACCTTTAAATAAGTCATATTTAAACCTATACATTTATAAAGCGTGAATTCCAGCGAGTGCATTAGTATATTTTTTATTAAAATTTGAATATTTATTTTTCGTTAAAAGCAAGGAAAACATTGCATTTTTTCTGTTATATATTCAAACAATCAAAATTTTCCTAAACGGGATTTAACTTTCTTTTGATTAAATGCATCTTTTTCCGAACATATTCTTAAATTCATTATCATGTGAAAGATCATAAAAAATGTCTAAACTTTGATATTCATTTTATTAGGTTATTTTAAAGTTAACGAATTCAATTAACAGTGTAAAGTTTGGCAGTTTTATTGATATT
This sequence comes from Geukensia granosissima, assembly GCA_032357055.1. Taxonomy (NCBI): domain Eukaryota; kingdom Metazoa; phylum Mollusca; class Bivalvia; order Mytilida; family Mytilidae; genus Geukensia; species Geukensia granosissima. Next base: position 5,040 of record JAULBM010285263.1, read on the forward strand.
CATGTATAGTCGTAGCCCAAAATGTCTTTTCCCAAAATGTCTAAAGGTAAATTTTATCTAATTCGAAATTATTTTTCCAGAATGTCTAATCACTTATTAAGGGTAATTCCAAAAATGTCTAATCATAAATTTTAAACTTTGAATTTTCTGAAGTCAAATGTAAATTTCAATGCAGGTTTTTTAAATGTTGCAATTGATATTTTTTTATTTAAAATTTGCAATTAACAAAAAAAAAAACGAAATTAGTTTTTTAAGACACACACTTCATTTTGCATTTCCCAATTAGTTGACGCGCAATTTCATGTTTTTAAAATAAAGTGGGTAGTTGTTACATGGTTTAAAAAGAATCAAAATGAGGACTACAAAGGTTACGCGGTGTAATTTTCAATCTTTAATAACATTAACCTTAATTTCCTGTTGATCAGTCACATGGTGAAACAGCAAAAGAAGCAAGAAATAGTCCAAATATGAATAAACTAAGATAATAATAAACTTGAAATATTTTCCCCATATAAAAGCGTACTTATTAATTCCAACAAAGTTAGTCGTTCCTTCCCAAGGTCTTTGCCATTCTTCCCGGAACGAAAACGCCGTTTATGCATTTGTTATTATTCTTTTTCTTTCGCCGTTTTTTAAATGTCTATCCAATTCTGTTCCCGAAATATCATTTTGAAGTTCACAAGGTCACACTTAAATGTTAAAAACATTTTTCTCGACATTTTTCGAGAAGCTACCAGAATAATATATTGATTATTTTCACATCAGTTATATAATAAAGTTATGGAACGTATGCAGATGTGAGCGTTATAGAATATAGTAAACAACTTTCTTTGAATTGGTTCTAAAAATTATATTGAAAGATATTTCTATTGTGCAAGGCTATCTTCCAGAGATTTGATAAAGATTATGCATGGACATTCAATGTTTCTTTTCATTGTCATATATATTTTTTTACACTGGAAGATATCTTTGCGTAATAAACCTAATTTGATATAGACCATAATTTGTAGCCAGGGTGATTTTGTTGTTTATTAATTGAATAGCTTTTTCATGGTCTTTAGCTTGACTTACAAGTAGCGGAGTATAGATTAAAATTAAGGACAGTTTGACATTAACCATAAACTGTCGGGTGATTTAGATCGTTTCATGTTAATACATCTACAAAATATAAACTATTTATAAAACTTGACGATCGAACTTATCTATTGAAAAATGAAGAACAAAAAAAAATAATAAACAACGACAACCACTAGACCGCAGGTTACTTGCTGAGGACAGGCAGATTAAGTATGTGACAGGGTTAAACCAGTTTGTGAGTTCTCAACTCTCCTTATCCTGTGATAGTGGTTTGACAAATCAGCAATGAAAACACACTATAAAAATCAGTTGAAATGGATTAAACACTTGAGATCGATACTGATATCCAACAAACAAAATATATAAAATAAGACAAATACATGATGCAACAAAAGTATTAACCTCGAAAGAGTACTCGCAGTTGCTCTGCTAGATCAAAACCCAAAACTAGCCGATCACGAAACCAAGTTTTCCTTTACTACGGTGTCAGTTAAAACACGTCCAATTGGATTTAGTGTTCAAATGTCATTAGAAGAAAACATCAGTTGTGCAAATGCAAATGTAAAAATATATAGACACAAAGTAGAAAATATTATGATAATTTTAAACTGTTTTATTTACTATTAAGTTTTATAGAAGAGAGTAAATATTAGTTCCAGTACCCATGTTTAAAGATATGATAACAAAAATGTTGAGACGATATCCTTTACGCATAAATTTATAAAGATGATTATTAAGATCAAGTGGATTTTGTTTAGGTAACCGAGCTTTAGTTACCACGTTTCCTTAAAAAGTAAGATGTGGTATCCTGTGTTTCATAAGCTGATTGCAAGTATATCCAAAGTTTGGTAGTAATTCTTTATATTTATGAAAGAATGTAGTAAATATTTTGATCAACTTGTGGCTACGAAATCCGTAACTCAATAATATGTCAGTAATACAGAGATTGCGTTCATTATAATCTGAAACGTTGTGACAAACACGGGCATAACGAACAAGCTGAGAAATAAATATACCGGTACCTTAATGTGCCATAAGAAAAATTAAATGGTTGTTTCCTTGTCAAGGATGCTGGGAAAATTTGGTGAACAACAGTATGTTTATCCGCATAAAAGTTTAAAATCACAGGAAAAATCACCAAAATGTTTTAATAATGTTAATGCATGGTTGTTGTTGATCCACTCTAATATAATAAAGTGGTATTTTATTTGATAGTTTTGCTACATGGTTAATATATAACTTGCATTTTTGCAAAAAAAAAGAATATAAACATCAATTTTGTTCTCACTCCGGTTGTTTTCTTGTCTGATTATTCCCGAAAGCAATGCTGGGAATAGCAATCACAATCAAACCGAAAATTCTGAAGCTCAAATGTAAAATTTAAAGTATTTAATCTTGCATTCTAATTACCGGTGTCATACGATATTCTGACCTCCCCTAAAAAGTTACCCGGGGGTAAATATATCGCATGATATTTTGACCCCGGGGTAAGAATATCATATGATGAAATGACCCCGGTGGTCAAGATGTTTCGACCCCCTTTATGAAATATTGACCTCCCTATCAAATTCTGAATATAACATGTAAAAAGGAGGTTAATATATCATAGTTAGGGGGTCAGAATTTCATAGAGATTTTGCTTTCTAAAAAGTGGAATTAGAAATCAATTAAGATTATTTATTTAATTATAATGAGAGGTTTACATATTCTAGAGAATAGAGGTTGTAGGAGGGGGTTAAAATATCATAAGATATGGAGGTCAAAATTTTATAAAGATTTTTTATTTAAAATTGGTAGATCTTTGAATTAAATTTTAATTATTAATTTATAAAATAGGAAGGTCAAAATTTCATAAATATTTTTTTTTGTTGTCTGGTTTTTGTAAAAAATTTGAATTCATTTGAATGTGTGATCAATGATCTTTTTACTCTGGAGCTAAACTCGGGTGCCAAAAGTATGTCAAATATAAACAAAAGCATGCAATTAAAATAAAGATTTCTTAACGTATCTGTTGAGTTTTCATATAAATATTTGGTGATATACCCTTTGATATCAAAACTTGACGGCAGCGTTTCGGGTTTGTCCTATATAAACTTTGCAAATATGCAACAGTCAATTTATTCCAGCTTGCAGCTGATTTTTAGGTCTTCCGTATTTTTATGTAGAAAATGTTCCGTTTCACATGATTTTTCAACACCAACCAAACGTTTTCTATTGGATTTAGATCAGGACTCTGTGGTGGCCAGAAAAAAAGGTTGAATGTGATTTCTTTGTTTCCAATTTTCAGTATCTCGGGATCTATGAACAGGACAGTTGTCATCCATAAGATAATAGTGGGAATTTGAGAAATGTTTTATGATAACAGGCCACAAATGTTCATCTAATGTATTACATACTTTGAGAGTTTACATTTCCATCCACGAATGCAAGTAATCCCGCTCCAAAGTACGTTATTGTACACCAAACCATAAGTTTTAGGCTGCGAGTAGGACCTTGGTTTAGATATCCTAGGCAATATCCACGCCATTTATCGGTTGTTTTACGCCAAACTTTCACTTTTCCATCTGGTTTTATTACAATGGTCATGTCATCACTGAAAATTACATGTTTGCAATTTTCCACGCCAATATTGAAGACATTTTTTTCTGTTTACCTCACGGACTCGAAGTTTTGTCACCCCCGAGGGCGGCCGGGGTATAGAAATAGGCCGTTCGGTTTCTACGTCTGCAGGTAGAACCCCTGCTTTAGGGGCGTCCGAGCGGGATGTATAATTACTCGAACTCCCCTTCTCAAAGGTTGTGCCGGGGAAATATAAGGCACTAGGTATCTCCGTCCTTGAGTCATTAATCCTCTAAAAGGGGCGTCCCTGATTGTGGGGGATGTAGAAATTCACAATCCGTCCCGAGGGAGACGTTAAAGACACCCCGTGTTTAGGAAATGCCACGTCATAAGCACGCTAAAGACCGCTGGTAACAGCTCTTTTTGAGTGGTCCGTAGGCGGCCAATTACAAGGCTAAATTTTCCGCCCCTATTCAACCAACAATTTTTACAGTGGCCTTCTACAAGTCCCTGCCTTACCGGTCCCTTTGTTACAGTCTACATATAGATGTATTGTTTGCTACATGTAACTTGTTTCCGTCCTGAATATGCATGAAATATTTGCCAATGGACGTTAAACAACAATCAATCAATCAATCAATCCAAATTTTGTCGCCACTGTTCTCCTGTAATATCAAAATGCAATTCACGTTGAAAAGTCCTTCAAGATACTTTTACTGGAGTTACATTATTAAATTCCGTTGTAATATCATCCAAGCTCTTACGGCGACTCTTTTTCACAATTCTTGAAAGGGCGGTTTTCCCGCGATTTGTCAAAATTCGTGGTCTTCCACTTCGAGGCTTGTTTTCATTGCTTTCTCGTTCACGATACCTCTTCAAAATATTAGATATTGTAGATTTGTGCAATCCAAGAATCACTGCAACTTTTGACGACTTTATTCTACCCCTGACCATCGACAAGATACTATCTTTCGTCCTCACATCCAAATCTTTTGGCACCTGAGTGTAAGCTTTTCATATAGGGAGGAGGTCAAAATACCATAAAATACGGAGGTCAAAATTTCAGAAAGATTTTTTCTTTAAAATCTATTTGCTCTCTGAATTGAATTTAAGTTATTTATTCAATTATGATAGGTGGTTGATATATCCTAGGTATTTGAGGTGAAGGGGAGTCAAAATATCATAAAATAGGGAGGTCAAAATTTCATAAAGATTTTTTCTTTAAAATTGATTTGCTCTCTGAATTAAATTTAAATTATTTATTCAATTATAATAGGTGGTTGACATATCCTAGATATCTGAGGTTAAAGGGGAGTTAAAATATCATAAAATAGGGAGGTCAAAATTTCATAAGGATATTTATTGTCTGGTTTTGTTGTAAAACATTTGAATTTAATTGAATGTGAACTATAATTCAAAATTATTAAACTTGCACTTAAAATTTTGAAATATATATTCATCTTAGTTTCTTTAATTTTGTTCATTTGTAGTTTTATAATCTTACTTAAATTACTGGTATTCATATCAGAACTATTGAAGTCAATGCTTTTGCAAATCTAGTATTCTTTCTTCATAAAATTTTTTATTTCTTGGATATGACTGCTGTTTCACTAAGTTTCATGATGATTTGAAATACAGGTATAAATGCTGTTTCTTCACGAAAAAATAATGTGGATTCAATAACTTCAAGAGACTTTAAATCTATATCTGAGGCGATTAGCATTAACTTGCAGTTACTCGATATCCCGCACATAATTCAATTAGAAATGAAACAGATATTCCAATTAATTTATAAATTTATACTATAACTTTCACATCTCCAGTTAACCTAAGTATTAATATTTTTGCCTAGTAATCGCAAGGAGTAGATTTTAATTGTGTAAGTCATTCATCCTATCTTGACATTTCCCTTAAGATATTTTTACAATTAAATTTACAAATTTGCTGAGGTCGATATAAATAAACTGAAACAGCTATGGAACAACAAATATCATTACTGAATAATAAAAATAATTATACTTAGGTTGTCGTACTGGTGTTTCAAAGATTTCCTGTAAATGAAAAAGGAAAGCGATTGTTCAAATCAAAGCATGTTATTAATTACTGAGGCTTACCGTGATTTTCCTCAGCTATCATCGTGATGTTAATTAGTGCATCTTTTGTTGTATCCACTTCTGCTTCTTTCAGTATATCTTTAAATAAGTGTTTAATTTCTCGCTGCAAATCATTTGTATTTTTCATTACTTTACTTAGAATTTCAACTAAAATATTCAGATCTTCTATCGAACATGATTTTATTCTGATGTTTGACTCTTCTGAAGCTTTTAATCGTAACTCTTCGACAGCTCTAATGATTTTGTCTGTCTCCCAATCAGCTGGTACCTCCATATGAAAAAGAACTGGAACAACTCTTGATTCTGTAATAAAAACATATACTTATACATGCATTTAAATATGTTTACGGGACACTGTTCTGAAGATTTCAATATGTGTGAGAAAACATGTATGCAAAAAGCATTTGAGTAAGGATTTTTTTTGTACTTAAAACATGAAATATCTGAAACCTCGTATCTAAAATTTTAAGATATGGCATTAAAATATGATTTTGCATTAGAGTTATCATTTTCAAATTTATTGTACGGTGGTTTTGAATAAAGAAATACTGCAGGTAAAAGGGCTGTTTTAATTTTTCCCCATCCTGCTTGTTTATAAAACATGGGAAAAACACTTTTTTGTACATAAACAAAAGTAAGATTAAGTGAAAAAAAAACTGAAGGTCCAGACAATAGCGGAAAGTCAACAACCACTGCAATTTTGAGAACACGAACAAAACGGATCATGACATATATACATATCAAACTAAACACACAAAACTATGAACAATGTAGACCCAACCAAAAAAAAAAAAACTAGTGTTGAACTCAGGTACACCTGCCTCTTTAAATTTACCCGCCACATTGTCCATTTTCCAATCCAGTATAAGGCATTTCAGAGTTAAGGTGTAGGTATTATTGGATCACAACCTCCAGGCGGAGAAATGTACAGCCTGGATTTCGGTTTATAACTTCAGAGAAAAAATCTGTCGATTGTCGTGTATAGTTTCACATTTTGTATTTCAGGCCTTTCACAGCTTCCGTTATTGTATGGACTCTGGTTCACTGTTGAAGGTCGTAATGGGACCAGTATAAGTTTAAAATATACTGTCATTTGGTGGGTGGCTGTCTCATGGACAATCATGCCACATCTCCTATTTTTATAATCATCTGTTAAATGAATATCCCATACCGGCCGACAAGATTGTGGTCGACTGCATGCCATTTACCATCCCCATGTTTTGTTCATCGCCTGATGCAATGTAATTAGGCTGTCCTCCTTTCACCATTATGTCATAAAAGATTTTTATTTCTGGAATCGGGGGCCTGGGTGGCCGAGTGGTCTAGATAGTTTATTTAAACTTACCTGCACAGATCACTGTAACCTATTACCTATACGGCGTGAGTTCTCGCCTGACTTTTTACCATACAAAAACGGGTTGAGTTTAACTCGCATCGCGCGGGATAAGGTTTTTTAGTTACATGCCCAAGGTCGGTGGTTCTCTCCGGGTACTCCGGCTTCCTCTGTTAGTAAAACTGACCGCCGCGATATGACTGAAATATTGTTGAAAGTGGCGTTAAACCCCAATCAAACAAACATTTCTTGAATCTTATGATAAAAAAAACTTTACACTGATCAAAGAAAAGAGAAAGAAAAGGAATTTCAATGTCAGAAGGTTCATGTCCATGGTCATGGTCAATTTATTGTTTCCTTTTCACATTTTCTTTTTTCCCTCAACAACTTGTGTTAAACAAATGTAGAAAATGACATATCTGTAAAAACGTCAATCAAAGAAGAGGACATCTTATTGTTGAAATACCGGTAACAAGCCCAAAAATAGTTAAGACATACTGATACCATATGGGTCAACCAATTTATAATGGCCACCATAGAATTTAAGAAAGGAAGATTTCAAATATTAAATGTTTCCTTATTGTTGTAATTTATGCGGCAACTGCAATTCTGCCTTCGAAAAATCCTTTTACTTGGAACGGGTATTAAAGTATCGATTCAACTGCGACACATAAACCCCGAGCAGGGAAAGTAAGAATATTGCCACATAAATATGGGAGGTTTGCAATAGTAAAATTGACATCATCCTGTTTGCCGAAAATCTTAGAAACATTTTTTTTCTTTTGGTCAATTTCTAGGGATAAATCTAGGTGTAAGGCAGTTTTTTTGTCTGTCTTTTCTTTTCTCTATTCCTCACACCGCCTCGGTGTTGTAATGATTAGCGTGGTCATCTGGAGTACGGAACGTCGTGGAAGGTCGTGGGTTTGATCCCCGACCGGGTCAAACCAAAGACTTAAATGGGTAAAGGCTGCTTCTTTGATAAGCAAGAACCATTTGGGAGTAAGAGCAAAGAGTGTTCGGCCCCGAGATAGAATATTGTGTCTGGATAAAGTGGCATGTCCGGCAGACTGTTGCTTTGGTGAGCTAATTGTTAAACGTCCGGCTCAGTGTGCCAGTCTAGTATAAAACAGGGTTCATTCATCATCATCATTCTTTAGTATGTTGTCATCCTGAATATACATGAAATATTTTCCACTGGACTTTAAGCAAGATTCAATTAATTATCCAATAAATTTCGCGTTCGAAGGAATATTTATGGCTCACTGATTACTCAACGACAAAAACATTATCGATAAAGAGCAAAATTAATCAATAGGGCCAATTTCTTCTTTCGAAGAAATCACTAGATGAATTTCGGTTTGAATTGTTTGTATTTGAGTGCTTCGTTTGCTTTGTTTGGATCTTAAACTTCATGTGTTTTGGTTCTAATGCTACTGATGAGATGTTACTGCTTGAAATGTAAATATGGTATACCAATATTCTCCATATTTATTCAATTTCAGTGTAGAATACCATGTATGTACGACATTCACAGCTTAAGCAAGACCAGCTGAAATTGTTGGACCTGTTATCTCCTCAGCATTTAACTGATGGATTTGCCAATAATCACATTGATCACGGCAAGCCAAATTATCGTCTGTGACCAGAGCTTCGAAAGCTTCTTTTAACCCTTGAATCGTATCTTAAAAAAAGGGGGGATATGATGTAAATATTTATGACACAAAAATCTCATATGTATAAGTAAATTTGACCTTGACTTTCAACATGAATACCAGACAGTATTACGTCTGTATCATCAGTATAACTCATGATGTCAATATTGCCTAAAGTTCGTGGATTCCAAGTCTTTGTTCCTTTTGATTTTTTTTTGCCTTTTTGGTTTCAATTTGTCTTTTTACGGTCTCATGCATGGGTATTTTACAATGGACTCATGATCATTTGATCATTTGGGTTTAAAGATAAAATCTGATGATTTTCAACGTTAAAACTACTTTCAACATTTTGACGTATACCTGTGTACACTCTTAAAACTGAAACAAACCTCTTGAACGTGCTTGTCAAGTTTGCAATTGAGTCAGACAGGTAAGGCACACCCATTTTCTCTTTCAAATTCATTAATACATTTTAGAGAAGGTATGATTTTAGCAGGTTTTTCACCAGTGCTGTTAGAAATTTTGCTATTACTGGTTTTAGTGGTGGTCATGCCTTTCACTACATGCATGTCACTATCCCTCAGATATAAAATATCTGGAACTTGGGAACGAGCCATTGGTTTTTTCAGTTTCATTGCCCTGGGGGCATTCTTGGATGATGTATTCACAATCATCCTGTAGCGATTAACTGCAATTTCAATTTCATCCATTAAAAGTACATCTTAATTAAGTTCTGCCATGTTAGTTTATAAAAAAACACGTGCTCTTAAAGTTGCTCGCCTGAAAATTTCCACTTTTATCACAAAATAACATTTATAAAATTTAGGCAACATTCATGACTTTAGAAAACTCAAATTACAACAATCTATTAAAATGTACCTAAAAACTTCGTAAGCCAATCTCACAACTTAAGTGTCACAAAAAGTCATAAATTTTGAAAAACGATAAAAAAAAACAAGTGAATCATTCCGAAATGACCACTTTACAAAATTTACAGGACAAATCTAAATGTGAAGTGAACGTCGTCAAAATGTCCACTTCACCGCTCTCAAAAATAATATTAAGAAATACGTGCCGCAGGTTTATATACTACGGTGTGTTAGTTCAAGGTCATGTTGGACAGGTATTTTAAATAGGTCTTTAAACAGATAGAGGATATGGTTTGCTGCATTACTCACACAGATGGCTCATATGAATAAGAGTAAGACATTTATATACGTCAAATAATACTTCTCTTACCTGAATGTTTTCAAAAATGCACATGTAACAAAACATTTAAAACAAAGACAAACATATGACCAAAATTAATGACTTGGGACGCAGTGACATGCAGTGGGGCTAACTAGTTGATTAAGATTTGACATGTTCTTTGTTGATTTTTCCATTAACTGGAAATTTGTCATCAATTTAAAAAGCTCAATGGTAACACGTTCTCATAAGAACCCCGACAACCTGTCGGTTTTATTGCCCAGATATTTTCTCAAGAAGAAATTTATTTGAAATCCAGAAAGTGTATCTTTCGTAGTAATCCTTTCATCCGAAACAAAAGCTCAAACATTTATCTAGTTAAATTCTCACTAAATGAGATATGGAAACTTCTAATTTAAAAAGGTTAGGGGAAGTTTAAAACAAGGAAGGCAAAAATCGTATGTATCGACATGATCGTCTAAAATTGTGTTTTTCTTTCAATTTTTTATTGAAGTTAATAAGTAGTCCACTTTGTTTGGGGGTTTGATGTTAATCACCTACTTCTACTGCTGATTTGTGTCCACTTGATAGTTTGACATTGTAAGAATTTGTTTTGCAAGTTAGAATACAGCTGACCGTTATTCAAATTCTCAACGTTCTATTTTTATTCGGGATGATAAGTTATTCCAAGAAGCATAGCTCACAAGACAAGACAATTTCAAAACAACAGAGGAGAAATGAAATGTAAAATAAACAAAAGCTTTGATTCCATGATGGTCTAATGTTAGAATCAGTGTCAAATTAAGAAGTCAAAATCATTACCAATAGTTTCAAATTTTGTCAAATCAGTAAGGTTTCTGGAACCAACATTGATAGCTGCTTCGACGGACTATTTTCTATCCTGTACGCTGTACATATCATTGAATCCTTTGTCTCTATTCTGATTTATCTTCAGTTAGAGAAGATGCTAATTATATATCTAATTTACAGAAAACAGTTCCGCAACAATGTAGATGTCAACGGAATGTAACATCATGATAACATGACAAGGATCATCCATTCAAAAAGTCCTAATACTTAGAACAGCAAGATAGCACACGACCCATACATCGCTGTGGTGAGGGGAAGGGATGTAGCAACATAAATATGGGGAAATGAAATATCCATTTGCAGTAAATCATACAAATAACTCAAAGTTTTAACCATATTTTGAGGAATAATTTTAAATATTAAGCAGCTTTTGTGGTCTCAATAATTCACTTTGTCTTATTATATTTCCTTGTCTGTCATATACCAGTAGTTCTTGTATAATCTAATAATAACTATAATTACCTCTAAGTGAGCTCAATGGGTTCTCCTCTTGAGATTCAAATATCTTTGTCACCCCAACATTTCCAGTGACACGCATTAAAATTCTATCAACGGAAGTGTTTAAGGCTCCTGCATATAAAATTATTTTAAGAAATAAACAATGAGGTTAAACTTTCAATTCTTTCTTCAATATGATTTTTGTGATATCGTTTTAATTAAATATATGTTTCAGAATTGAATCGAGCTTATGTATTGATATTATAGTCTTCTTGAAAATAATAAAAAATTCTATTCAAAATCTATTATAATTGTTTATCGTTGTTAATTATAAATCATCCATTACCAATAAAACCGATTTTCATGTATCATTCAAAATACATTTATCAAAGTAGACGGCAGATTTACATATTTTCTATGTCAGAGTCTGTTGGAACGGGTAAAAAGGGTATGAAAGAAAAAATGGTCTACCATATTCTTAAAAAAATAGTGTTCGTTTTGTAGATTACAAAATTGAAAGCAAGTTGCAATAAGGATATATCATGTATAGGCAAATCTCTAAGTAGCTTTTTGCCAAGTTATAATTGTAAGTATTCAAATCATTTTGCACTTTCTGCCCTGCAACAAGAGCATTTGTTTGATCTTTTAACATAAAACAGAACGCAGCTGCAGATAAATGTTTACTATGTACATTACAAATTCATAAATGTAGGATGCGGTCATTAAAAAAAAAACTTTACAGTGTAAACAGGCCTGATTTATTCGGACTGTGGCCCTTAAAAAGGCGTTGTTACCTAAGGCAAACTAGCAAATTTAAGACAGTCAACAAAGCAATGCAATTCTTTGAACAAACGACACTTAAGGGCATCGAAGATAAAACAAGCAGGCTCCTGACCAAACTATACAAACTACTACTAATACCAACAAAAATACCACCACTTCCACGTGTAACCATCTGACTGAGAACTGTGATGGACGTCAAACACCATCAACCCCTACCAGCAAATTAATTCTTTGTCAAACAATCAAGCTACCTGTTAACACCTAGACAAATATATGGCTTCATCCAATTTATCACCAGCAGTACTCAGCCTGCTTAAAGGCCAGCTGTCTTTCTCTGGACCAAGGAAGTTCGGCACCAACCAACCCCCGATCCTGACGAAGTTAAGAAGAAACTAAAAAAATCTACCCGTCGTTGCAACAATCCAAAAGAGGAACAAAGAAATAGAAAGCAATACCAATCCCAACCAGGAATTGGAGTATCCAAACGCAACACCATCAATACAGCACCAACCACTGATCCCTCGCCTCAACCACTCAACTTTACTAACATGGATCCGCCTACCAAACAGTCTGATGATCAGTCAACCGACTCGGAACCACTAGACATGAAAGTAGACAGCTACCTGTCATCACCACCGTCATCCTCCAACCAAACTACTGCTTAATCCACATCCAAAAGAACAACATTAAATCACCACTCTACCAACAAACACACAAGAGTAAAGATAACTAGGCCAACACCTACTAAGTTTAACATACTGTAGACCTCTTACTAGACAAATCACTAACAAACCACCAGTCGAACCGAGTACCAGAGAGCATTTAGTTGTGTAGGATGTTAATCACCATCAAACAACCTCATAATTTTTTGGAATTTTCATTCTCATACTCGGTCTTCGAAGCAGCCATGCATGCTGTCGGTCTGGGAATTTTGACCGTAGTACCAGGTACCATGATTAAGAAATGACCAATTTCTTACATTGCCTCACAATGCAGTGACTCACTGGCAGCCCTGTAGAAGTTTAAATTCTACTGTCATTTGGTGGTTGTCTGTCTCATGGAAAATCATGCCATATCACCTATTTTTATATTTATCTGTCAAATTATGTCGAGAAAAACCCAGTCCTGAAAATCCTTTCACAGTTGAATTGGTCTGCACTGTTTGACTGATGTGAACATTTTAACAAATTACAGAAAGTCATCAGACCGATGCCAAACTTGCAAATGCCTAAGTTACATAAATACTACAAGATCTATCAGGAACTTCCCAGCTGAGAGCATGAACTTGCTGTGTAGGACATTAAACACCATCAACCACCACCACTTAAGTCCCAAATTTTCATGTAGCAGATATTTTTTTGTTCATTTGACTTTTTTAAAGTGTATATAGTCATATTTTATCCCCCTCTGTTTCCTAAACCTCTCCTAAATTTGTTTTTAACCATTTTTTTCTACAAATCAACTCGAAATTACACAAAATTTACTGATTTCTGTTAACTGAAAATGTGCCTTTAATGACCCGTACCAATATTATGAATACTTCCATAACATTTTTCCCCAAAAACTCATAATATTATTCAAATCAATGGTTATTTACATTTAGATGAGTTTTCTTACCTATATATTAATGAGTTATGTCCATTTTGTGGAATATCCCTTATTATACTTTTTAAAAACCACGATGTATGTCAAGCTGCGCCTGTTTTTTATTCTTTACAGGGATTTCACATTGCAAAATATGTTTGCCTGAAGTGGCTCTTTGCACATGCTAGCACAAGTTGTTTGTTTGTTGTTTGTTTGCTTAACGTCCAGTGGCAAATATTTCATACATATTCAGGACGAGAACAAGTTCAACAATTATCAGTATCTAAAAAGGGGTGGGATGGGATACAAAAGGGCAACGGTTTTTGACTGCCAGTTGAAAAGGGAGTGATGGGTAGGGACATAAAATTTAGCCTTTTGTAGCGGCATAAACCTACTCTTTTTTCCAAAACTACAAAAGGGGTCTTTGACGTGAAAGGAGCGTGGCACTCTCCAAACACGTCATCCACTATGGTCCACAGCCAAGCTTTCTGTATTATAAGCTGGCAACCCCCAACGAGAGGGCCTCCCCTATCCGCCACCAAGGGTTCGCGCTAGGATTGGAAGCATACTTTGTCAACGTTGCATAATAATTATGTAATAAAACTAGGGTAAAATAACTTGCTAACTTTAAAATGATAAGAAATGTGCCTGAATTGAATTTCACAAGTTATTTTGACTAAATGAATCGAGCATTTTTTTTTAAATCTAGGTCAAACTTTTGTGCCAAAAAAGAAGATGCAGACAAAATCCGTTAAATCTGAAGACAGACGAGACCACGACCAACAAAAAAGAGACAAAATAATTCATAATACGCACAATACTACCCAGAAAAATATTGCTAGATAGTAGCACGCAACCTACAAAAACAGGGTGAGTTCAGGTTCTCCGGAAGGATTAGCAACACCTGCTCCACTAGTGAAATCCGTCCTGTTACACAGTAGACAAAGTCGGTGTATAGTTACCATCGGAGTAAGTAACAATCGGTAAAGGAACGGATTTGTTGTCACGACAGTGGGAATATATCCATTGTCATTTGTGAATTTCTTATCGGTCAACCTAAACATAAGGTTCTGGGTCCCCTGAAGTAAATATAAGGCCAAAATAAATCTCGCATTATCGTTTCCATATGAACATTTGCAATAAAAATGCGCAGAAAATTTCTGAATTTACAGTATTATATTTTACACTCTTAGATGAAATGCTTAATTTCACAATAAAGAAGATACTTTGATCATTCAAAGGCTTTACAACAAAGTAAGACAAAAATGTCTTTCTGAATTTTGACCTCCCTATCTTATGATATTTTTACCCAACCCCACCTCAAACACCTAGTATATGTCAACTTCCTGTTATTATTGACTCAATAATCTAAATTCAGTTGAAAAAGCAAATCAATTTTAAATAAAATTTTTTTTTAATATAAATCTTTTGCTTTGTTATGACTTTTTGATCACCTTAAATGAAATGCTAAGCTCCAAAGTTAAAATCAAAATGCTGAAAGCACTGCTGAAAGTGTTGCTTTTTACCAATTTAATAATACTTTCTACACTTATACCAGTGTTCCAATATTTGGCAATATTTACTTGGTTGCTACATTAGCATCTATGTAAAAGGAATTCGAAGATACCAAAGGGGCAGACAGAAAAACAGACAAGACCATGGCCAACAAAATGAAACGAAAGACAAACATAGAACACACAACACTACACTGAAAACTAAAGCTGGAATAACACGAACGCTACAAAAACCAGGGTGAGTTCAGGTGCTCCGAAAGGGTAAGCAACTCCTGCACCACTAGTGGCACCCGTCGTATTACTCAGTAACGGATTTGTATTCATATAACAATAACATACATGTATTACAATTGTCACATTTCTGACAATTACTGACAATTAATTGTGTAAACATGGACATGGTATGCTCGTTTGCAAACATTTGTATAAAGTATCTTTAAATTTCACACAAGTGTCATCTGGCACATTCTGAAATCTTAATGTCTTATCTGTTTTCAATGCAATTACATAAGTACTCAACATTTTATTCTATTGACCTCTGAAATGAAATGCTAAGTACTTAATACTATAAACATATGATAAATAGAAGACCATTATGAGAGATCAAAACTTCATACAATTTGAAATAAGAAAGATAATACATTGTCAGTGTAAATAAAATGCAAAATTTCAAACAAAAAATTTAGCAGGTAGAACAACAAATTTTCGTAACATCTGTATCTGTTTAAGATACAAAAAGAGCTCTCACATTTGAAAATTGATGTACACAAATGTGCCTGTCCACTACAAATTGTCTTGTAATAAAACTGTAGTATAAATACAAATAATGAAGATATGAACATGATAAATGCTAAAAGAACCTATACTTTGGCCTTGAGTTTAAAGGTCATGGTCACACGGAGGTCGTTTCTTGGCAAGACATATAATGTCATGTTGATACACTCATTGTCAAAATATGGTAAGCCTATGTCAAAGGACAAAAAGTTCTTGCCCTGCCACTAAAGAATGCTTAAAAACCAAATCTAACCTTGAGGCCAAAGGTCAAGATAAAATACAGGTCATCATTGTATGCAACACCTATCCGTGTGATGATACACCAGTGGTCCAAATATGGTAAGCTTTCCAAATCTGACCAGAATCAACTGCTGAAAGAACATATCTTTTTTACTTTTAATTCAAGGTAAAGGTCTCATATCGATATCACAAGTATGATCTACAAATTTTCATTTGAAGATACACCTATGGTCCAAAAATGTTTAACTTGTGTCGAAAAGTAGAATGACATGGGGGATGCTATAGCTGATTTGTGGGTTCCAAATGAAATATTAGCTTTTCTATAGTTATACTTCATTATTTGTGTGCCGAAGTCCCAGAATGAAAAAAAATACTATCGTTGAAAATGAATATACAATTTTACAAAGTTTCTTTGACCACTGACAATTTTTGCAAATGTCAATAGCATTCTCAGTGGCTTATTGAAGGCCACAATTGGGTCCGTGGAAGTTTATTAAATTCAACTGTAATTTGGTGGATGGTTGTCTCGTGGACAATCATGCCACATCTCTAATTTTAATATACATGTATATCACTATCCTAAAAGTTACGACGTACATGTATGTAAACATTGGAGTTAATGTAAAATCATAATTCATAATAAGTTTTTTAGGTTACTGTGATATTGACCTTAGACGAATTGTCCATATAATCAATAGTGTTTTCATTGACTTAATAGGAAATAATGTTCCAGAGTTTTATTCCAATCAATTATGAACTGTAAGATTTATCATCTGGAAATTGTGTTGACGTCCTCCTGTCGACCAACATCAAACCAATAGCAGAGTTCAACTTCACTGCTACAATAAACCCTAATTTAACCTGAAATCAAAGGTCAAATCAAGGTCATGACTGCATGTATTAAGACATGATGTCTTGTGTTCATACACCAATGGTGTAGATATTGTAAGCTTAGCAAAAGAGAAAAAGAAGACAATGAAGAATGGTTCAAACCTAATTTGACCTATCGTTCGTAGGTCGAGAAAAATGTGTATGTCGCGGTTTGACGAGTACCAAATAAAGTAAGTCTTCATCTAAGGACTAATAAGTTAATGACTAAAAATTAGTACGGTTCTATCGAACCAGGTGTCTCGCCTTCTCTTAGTATTGTCAGTATATGTAGTATTCTATATTAATGGATTGATTTCAATTAATGAATCCAACAATAAAGTAATATTCATAAATATCCGTAAAGATTTGAAAAAGCTGTTAAAAATAAAAAAAAACTTTAACCTGAGGGTTAACCTAAATTTTGAAAAAAAAAATTATCGGTCAGAATATGTGATACTTGGGGGGAAATCTTTTTATTTTATTCCGAAGGATATTTTTGCAATGTAGAGAAGCACTTTTTCCACATTATCTGAATCAATGAAAAAAAGTCCAATTATGCATCAAAATGTGGAAAAATAAATATTTTTTTCTAATTTCAATCTACATGATATAAATCAAGCATAAAGAAAATCCTTTCAAGTTTCATCATTATCTATAGAGGTCTGGCAAAATTATTAAACTTGGAAAAACTTAACCTCAGGGTTAACCAAAACTTTAAAAAAAGTCCAATAATCGGACAAAATACATAAAACTGAGAAATAAAAAATTTCAAAACATATCCTGGAGGATATGTTTTCAATATAGAGAAGCATTTGAACTAATTTTGGCAACATCTCATAAGATTTGACAAAGATATACCAATTTTGAAAACTTTTACCTGCATCAATGAAAAAAAAATAAGTCCAATTATCGGCCTAAAAGGCAAAAACATTAAATTTATTCTTTTCAAAATTTAACTCTGTATGATATGTCCTAGAGAAGCTTTTCCGCAAGTTTCATCATTACCTATAAAGATTTGACAAAGATATCAAACTTTGAAAAAAATCAAGCAAAAATCAGACTAAGTCTGTATTTTGATATTCAATTATCAATCCAGAATACCATTTTATTCAAGTTTTATTGAAGTCTGAAAAATTCGAAATATTTGTAGCCCCAAATTATATTTTCCCATCTGAACTTTTTTCTTTTGAATTACGGTTTGAGGTCGGACCAACTTGACTAGTTTTATATTTCACACCAAAATTACGGTACCCGGATGTAAATAAAAGACAAGTGGCTTCCGTGAATGTTAGCGGTTATCTTAAGCCGTATAAAACTTGAATGGTTTAATTATCTGAAATTGAGTATTTCCACAACAATATGAAGCTCATGAAACTTTGGGAACAATAGTATCCGGCGGTTTTGTCAATTCCACCTCGATGATTCAGTGGACTTGGCACGATAAAAATATCGGAAAGCTCTGCATTTGTTCTCAGTTTTTCCGTTTGAAATAACATTATATAACTTTTATCAGGTCACATGTGTAACTCCCTATTGCATTAAAAAAGTCTTGGGTATCGATGTGTTAAACGAAAAGATTTGGAACTATTTGCAGGCCACATAACTCACATATATCTAAATGCGTTTAGAAATTCGTAGTGTTATCTATTGAAATAGATGGCAACAAAGGAAGTTGTTGCTATAGCAACACTACCCAAAATAATTTGATCATGCATTCAATTGAATTCAAAGGTTTTACATCAAAACCAGACAACAAAAATCTTTATGAAATTTTGACCTGGCTATCTTATGATATTTGGACCCCCTCTCAAATATCAATTATATGTCAATCTCTTATTATAATTGAATAAATTATCTACGGAAATACAATTCAAAAAGCCAACAATTTTACAGAACAAATCTTTATGGAATTTTGACCTCCTATTTCATAATATTTTGACCCCCTCAAAGTCCAAGGATTTGTCAACCTTCTATCATATTTGAAAAACAAATCTATATTCAATTCAAAGAGCATAACAATTTTCAAGAAAATAATCTTTATATTGAACAGCAAATTTTATGATACCCCCCCTAAATGAAAAGCTTAGCTCCACAATAAAAAAGATAATTTGATCATACATTCATATGAATTCAAAGGTTTTACAAGAAAACCAGACAACAAAAATCTTAATGAAATATTGACCTCCCTATCTTATGATATTTTGATCCCTACCTCAATTATTATGAAAAATTAATCTTATATGTTCAATACAGAGAAAACCCGCAAAATATACGATAAGTCTTCAGAATATTTCAGATGTAAAAATACAAAGCAAAAACAACCTTCTGATGCTAAATCAAAATAGCTACAACCTACACCTGCATCAATTCAATTATTTTGCTTATGAAGACATATACGTATCATATCTGACTTTTAAATAATTGTCTTATGAGTAGTCACTGGGCTGTAACCGGACATTAAAGAATCGTGTGAAGAAAGAAACAAAGTTGACAAAATCATTACCAATTTTTTTTTGCAGTAGCCCCATGTGTTTTGAATCTCTGTATTTGCCACTTTTTCCTTTGGTCAGGACTTTATCTGACAAAGTTAAGTAAGGACCCATTTCTTCTTGACGATGTATCTGTATGAAAAAAACACAATGATGACATAAATTTATAAATAGCTACATTTCATAATCTCATAACTAAATGTTAATGTTATGTCTAGTTATGTAAAATTGAGGTATGTCTAAAACCTTTAACAATTTGGCTTAAAATTGATATGACACTAGGAGTTGTTTTTGGACAAAAACATATGTCTCCTCCCGTGTATGCACATATATATGATGTCCTTTCTAAACATCAACTTTCATAAAAATCGTGTCCCATCACATATGAGTTTCATAAAATCAGATGAGTTGTTTCAAAGTAGTTGAGCTGACGTGGTCATTTATGAGGATTTTTTAAGTTCAAAGGGGCATAACTCCCATAAAAACGAGGTGATAAAAATTTCATTGTAATATGCACAATTGAATATGATGCTACTTCTACATGTCAAGTTTCATTAAATTGGATGAGTAGTTCACAGTAGTTGCCCTGACAAGGTCATTTATGAAGATTTTCTAAGATTAAAGTGCATAACTCTATCAAAATTCCGTGGTGACATGCAAAAGTAAATAAGATGTCCCAAGTTAAGTACAGGACCATCTAACAATCATTTCTGCAAAGCAACAATTCAATCCACTTTGTAGTTTTGACAAGAAGATGTTTGAAAGGAGTAGGTACGTTAAGCCCCATATTTGGCCCAAATTATAGATTTTGTGACACAATGATAAAATGTTGTTAAAATGCTGTTTGATCATCGTCTTTTAATAATTCATTACTTTTTCTTGTATAATTTTCGTCATATCGACAAAATGGAAGGGTATATTTGACTTTTTTGACAAGAACTTAACATTTTCCGTAAAAATACTCGATTTTTGGAGTTGTTTTATTCAAAATCGATATGATCGCACAAAAACATCACAAAGATATTTCAACCAAACATTTGTACTTCATGGATCTTTAATTGTGCAAATTTTGGTCGTGATGTTTTTGTGCGATCTATATTAAAATCGACAAAATAGTATCAAATATTGCATAAAATTAATGAATTTCGTAGTATTATCACATTTAAAGCATTTTCAATGTGTCATGGGATCATTGTAGAACAAATTAAACTAAAAATTCTGTTGGATTTTCTTTTTATAGACATTATACAATACAAAAAATATAAAATAAATGATATTAGACAATTTTCATTTTTTAGCCAATTTCTTGGGCCAAAAATGGGCCTTAACGACCCTCGTCCTTTGGACCAATCGAACACATAATTTGCCCTTGCGGCCATGTTGAATTTTCGATCGGCACCAATTTCACAAATCGGGTAAAGCACCATCTGCCTAACATTTCTGCCAAGTTTGGTTGAAATCTGTTCAGTGGTCTCTGAGAAGAAGATGAAAATGTCAAAAGTTAAAAGACGACGATGCCGACGTATGCAAATTGATGACAAAAGCTCAAATGGCCCTTTGGCCAGGTGAGCTAAAAATGAGGGAATCAAAATTTCATGGTAATCTGCACAAGTAACATATAATGTCCCATCAACATATGAAGTTTCATAAAAATCAGATGAGTAGTTTCAGAGGAGTGCTGACAAATTTGTGACGAACAGACGGACAAAAGGACAGGCAAAAAACAATATGTGTCCCCACCAGTTTGGGGAGACATAATTATTTAAAAGTGTGTCTTTGATTATCTTAACGAATAGAACAATATCCATTTACTCTCTGTTAAGACTTATAAACACAAAAAATGACTAAAAAGAAACATCATTGGTAATATCGTCTTTCATTCTGTCACCTCAAATCACAAGTGTCTACCTTTCAATGCCTATACTCTACTGTGCTTACATAACATTACTTTTCTTGTAATGGTGCGTCTGCTGTGATAAAATCTTTTTAAAAACCAGAGGCCTCCAGGAGTCTGAATCGCTCACCTGATATGACATAATTTTCAGTTCAAATTGGCATAAAGGTTGTGATTTTGAGATATGCAAGATATACTTGAATAAAAATTTGCAGAAATCTTGCAGTAAGTAAACTGACTAATTTGCACATCAGTGTACTTAGGATAACATTATTAAATTTATGGATTTTCTAATGGTTCCTAGAAATTGTTTTACAATCATAAGTCATCTTGGGAGAAATGTTTCAAGTATAAAGTGATACCATCTAAGGATTATATCAAAGTTTCCTATCACAAAAGAATTGTTATTGGTTCTTTTGTTAAGCCATGTTCTGCAATTTGTGA
>JAULBM010285264.1:0-16285 GCA_032357055.1 Geukensia granosissima
AACTTCTACAGGTCCCATTATGGCCTTCAACAATGAACCAGAGTCCATACCATAACAGAAGCTGTAAAAGGCCCCAATCAAGTTTATCAATGTTGAATGTAGATTTAGAGTTTAGAATTCAAATAATATGGGAATTCCTTACAATAATTTGACTGGGTCGCACAGGTTGTAATTACATTTTAAATTTAAACACTTAGTCACAAATTTTAACATAATAACCTAAAAGACCTTTTTGTTTGAAATTACAAATAAGAAATAAACGTAGGTGGAAGGGTTGTACCCTTTTGGAATACTATCTGAATTCATCGACCAGTAAACTGAACTTATAACAAATGGCATTTTTGTTATTATCTGAAAACTCTTATAGATACAGAAACACTGTTAAGAGCAGATATAAGTCAGTCAGAATAACAGTCCCTACAATCAACCATCTTCTTGTATGAATGTTTCACCTGTTTATACTTAGCATTGTATTAGTTTACCAAGTGAGCGATATTGGCTCTAAACACTTGTGAAATACTGTACTCTTGCTGATAAATATGGATTATTTTTATTTTCGACCTTCCATAAGAAATATGTATGGCTAGACTTTGTCAAACAAAATTCTATTTAGAAAGTGGCAGATATAGCTTTCAGGATAATATTGTAGGATAGTTGAATAATAAAATTGGATGAAACGAAACATTTTAAAGGGATCTCGCCGGAATACAAAATTAGCATTTTTTTGACAAAAATGTGTGTTTCAGAACTCATAAAATTATCCATCGGACAAAAACCTTAAACAGAACACCTTTGTAGCTTGAAGTAAAATAATGAGATATGAGTAAAGAATTTGGTATACTGGGTCATAGTTTTTGCAAGCAAGTCCCCAAAGTTGAACTTTTTGACTCGGAAAATGTTAACATTCCATATTTATGACCAAGTGTATATGTTTGGATCTCGAATTTTCTTTGCTGTTAAAGAGAGGTTACTTAATACAAAATAGAAAAAAAATCATCATATTTACTCAATGATAAAAAATCAGTTATGGTGTAAAAGTTTAAATAGTTATTTTTTAAACTCAACAGCACAACCCGGATGTTTATAAAGTTTGGTATCAACATTTTTATTAAATGAAACGTATAAAATGTCTCGATGAGTTCTCATTAATTTTGATTAAGTTTACATACAGAATAAAACCTAATTGGATTTGACATGAAGCCGATTTAATAAATATAAAGGACAGAGCAGACTGCCGTTTCATATAATGTGCACGTTACATGTAGGCCATAGAAAGTCAATGGAATAACGTACACGTTAAATTAGCGATTGTAATTTGAAACGGCAGCCTGGATGCTTAGCGATCTAGCTACTTTAACGCAAGTCACAGTACTTGTCGGAAACATCGTTTTAGAGTGTTGCAACAGAGAATGCTTAAGGTACAACCATATAATTTTATGAGGTATATTTGTTCTTAGACAGAATTGTTTTTCGCAGAGATTAGTTACAATTATTTTTCAAAATTTAACATTACGCTATAGGGCGGGAAACTGGTTTCAGAATATTTTTTGTTACCTGTCTGTCCTTTTTGTCATACATGTGGGCATCAGAATGTTTTTTTGTAAAAAACATAACTTCAGAGTTAAAAGGTCGTTCCTTAATCCATCGAAGTAACCGATCTTTCAGCTGGTTTGTTAGCATCTTCCTCTTACGCGAGGCACACCGCAGGGTGGAAGCATCTTTTGTAACAGATGGATCTAATAACTGATTAAGAACCCACAAGTAATCAATTTCTTTAAATCAGTTAACTGGCAACATGCATAAAAATCTCCAACCAGTATTACTTTAAGACGTTGCGATTGTATTTAAGTTTGTGATTGATTAATTGATTGATTGATTGGTTAGTGTTTAACGCCACGTCGGTAGTATTTCGGCCGTGTCGTGGCGAGAACATACATTAGGAGTTTGTGTAATGATAGAATATCACCTGTTTAATTTTTTTTCAATTGTCTTTTTGTGACTAGAATTTGGTGTTTCCATTTAGTAAAGTATGCTTGATTTTTATAGTATTGTAAAAATTTAATAGCCCGTTTCTCCTTTGATGTATCAAAACTAAAACGGATTCCGTTTTTTACACCGCATGTTATAGGATTAAACACCAGTGAAGGGAGAACAACACTCGGAAAATGTTTTGAAAAATCAGAACATTGAAAGAGCAGAAAAACTTGAAGAACCGGAACTAAGTCCATCTATGATACTTCAAACGAGGAGCGCAGTATACAGTAAATCAGTAAGCCGGTGAAAGAAGTGAAGATTCCTTAAAAACGCCCCTGCTTTGGGTAAAAACCACTTACAACTTTTAATATAAGGTAGTTTTTTGTATCAGAATGCACCAGGTATGCTGAAAACAAAGATCTCGAGGCTACTGAACTGATAAATCAAAGACACAAACAATTGCAACTCAAACAGACACAAAAAAGCAACAAGTATACTCAAAACTTTAAATCAGCGACTTACAACCGTGTACATGGAAATTACACGTTACAATCTTGAAGAGATGTCTTGTAACGGAATAATTTCAGACTCTTTTTATTTCCAACATTGATTGAGTATTAAAGTGATTAGTTAACCCACAAACTCGTCTGCCAATATCATGCATCGTATCAAATAATTTTAATTTGGTAGACTTGGTAATTTTGTCATTTATAAGTCTATGAGATTAATGTCTTGTAGACTAAATTTCAAAGACAAAATAACAAGCTCTGTAGTCGACCAAATCGTTCCTTGATAACAATTATGGCTTCATGTAATCATTTTTGTCAAGTTTTGTAAAGGAATGTATTCAATGACAACGTTACTAATTTACGCATACTATAAAAATTGTTCTTATATTTTATCACGATATTTTAGCAACGCTTTGTTTATTTACTGTTGATATTTTTTTTTCTGCTTTCGTTGTCAAAAAGAGCAGATCCAATTGTGTTCACTTGTTTTAAATTTAATAAATGTTCAGATACTTTCTCACACAGAAAGACTTCCTGGTATTATTTTACTGCTACATCGAACAAGGACGGGAGATTATTGGTTTAGATGCTATGTGTAACTCGTTGCATTTTTATGTGCCTGTCCATGTCTTAATTCATAGCTTTTGTGCAGTCTTTGTGGTTATTGTATCAGTATTTTGTTCATTTTTTTGTTACATTCATCATATTTAGGTATTTTCATGCAATGGTTTTGTGTGGTTTTTCCACGATTGAGCATTTTTCGTAAATGTGAAGCAATATTCCAGCGGTACCTATATATGGAGACTTAGTTGAGTGGTTGGGAATACCATCGAATCTGGCTAACAACCGGATAAGTTCACCAAATAGCTAGTAGAGCAGGAACTTCTTACCCTTCCGAAGCACCTGAGATCACCGTGATATTTTTCTGGATTCGTTTTCATCCAGCTTTATAGTGTTTGTGTTCTTATGATTGTCTACTGTTTAGTTATGTTTGCCCTGATCTTTTCTATCTTTGTTTTCTGTCCGTCCCTTAGGTATTTCCCACTCTACCTTACTCCATAGAATGGTTTTTTGGAAATTTCAAACTTTTATTTTAGAAATATTGTACTAAAATTTTGTCAAGAAATAGAACCCAGTGAGTCGTCTAATAAAATATAAAAATAAAAATAATGCCCTCACCAGATACTTCCCAGACACATAAAAACTGTTTTAGATGGGGAATTTCCAATATATTTTTTTGTTCTCTAAAATGCTAAATTTTCAAAATGAAATAATATCAACCATTTACTTGTATAAAGTGTTGCTTTGATATATGAGAGAAATTTTGCATTTACATTTTACGTTACACGTTACTCTATGGGCATTCTACGAGGCAAAAAACCAGCCAAGAGAGTTATCTCCCTTTTATATTGTACATCCCATAGAAATTTTTCTCTATTTTCAGGTTTATTAATCATTGAAAAGAATACAAAATCGAAAATAGTTTCAGTTTAGACTCGCCAAGATGCATCTTTTTGCTAATTTTATTGAGATTAAAAAAATGACAACACCTTTTACTTTTGAAAAAGGCATTCCTTGATGTGGGGTTTACAAACCAAAGTTCTGTTTATGTCTCATCACAAGGATCGAGATTCGTTGTGACAATCTCTCAAGTTTTGCATCATGTTGAGATGTTTGGCGGTCCTTCTGGCATTTATGACATTTATTTTCTACTTTTTATTTTCAAAACTGAAACGAGTAGTTTCTTTTTCAGCGCCCGTCTTATAATGACAATAATTACATTGTTAATCAACAAATTGCTCAAGCAAATAAAATTTTTCGTGTCAGTTCCATGTTATCGACTATTTATTGTATTTTGAATAAAGATGCAACATTTATCCGTGGTCAAAATCTAACGTATAACAACATTGGCAGCCTTATTAACCTGGATTAAATACGTATCATGTTTCCGAATGAACAAAGCTAATTTGACGTGTACGCAATAACGTCTGCACTGGTTCACTAAAAGATTTATTCGTCGCTGGAAATCACAACACATTTTATGATACATCATGGAGTACTAAAAGGACGATCTCGGAAAAACCAATTTCTGGAGTTAAGAAATTGATGCATGTGGGTGTTTCCAAGGTGGATTTGTCTCCCTTACTGTACTTCTTCTATATCTGTATGACGTCACTGATGTAGCCATGCTATCTTTTGAAAAATCCGACTTTCTAGAAGGGTAATCCATAATGATAAGATTTGTCATTGACGGTTTTCTTTTCTTCCATCTGCATATTAATTTTCTAAACGTTCGACGAAATCTGCTACTGAAATAGGAATACAAAATAAAATTAATAGAGGCATTTAGAAGTCCAAGAAGATTACATACGTTTCCTGCAATTAATATATGGTCTTTGTTTTGAGGTATATTCAAAGCGGATAGATAAACTTTGTAAACTAATAAAATCGCCCAAGGAAATTGGCATATTAGAAATATTATCACGACAGAAATCAACATGGTCGTTACCTTTTGCTGTTCGATAGATTGGTTACCATGATCACCAAGGACATCCGATTGAGACAACAGTTTGCGCCGCTTATTTGCATGACATACTGACTTGATCAGTATTATATTAAACACTAACAAGAGTAAAAGTGGTATGAACGTAAACACAGCAATGTACCACCAGTAATAGCCAAACTGATAACTTTCCGTCTTTCCAAACTCAGATGTTCCACATCTATAATTCTTTGTAATGTTGACTTTTCGAACTTCGTTTGACCTATAAATAACATCATTATTTAGGATGTTAGAATCATCTTTTGAGAAATTATGATGAAGAGCCGCAGTTGTGGTATCTAATACCACTTGCTGCGATTCTTGGACTAGCGTGACTTCATATTCGAAAGCCACAGGTAATGTGTTAAGTAAACAAAAGATAAACACGATGAATGTTAACAGTTTTGCTTTTTGTACTGTACACCAAGCTTTTCCTTTCATAGGATGACAAACTCCAATATACCGTTCAATTGTAAAACACACCGTTACCCAGACTCCACAATTTCCGAATAAATCAGACAGCGCACGACCGTATGGAACGTAATAATAGTACGATGGGTCCAAGGATTTATCACGACAACGTACCAATGATAACGTCATCATAAAAATCAAATAAAGCATGTCGAAAATAGCCAAATTGGTGAGATATACATTTGTAGAAGTTCTCATTTTAGGTCTGCTTAAAACGGCAATATTACAAGAATTTCCGGCGATTCCTAGACACACGATTATAGGAATTAGGATGCGATCAGCAACAAATCTTGTCATCTCAAGTGCGAATGGTACTCTATTTGTGTTGATTGAAACAGAAAAATTATCGGATGGTGTAATGTTTGTATCCATTGTCCCGCAAAATAATTAGCTTTATTAGATGTCTTGTTCCCTGGAGCAACGTGATAGAAGAACTAACGTAAAACACTTCACTTCCGCCCCTGGAGCAACGTGATAGAAGAACTGACGTCAAACACTTCACGTCCGCCGACTATATACTAAAGCAACATATACCTGAAATAAAAGAGGAAAAAATAAATATGGATGTTGTGTAGAGAATTTTACTCAGAATAGGTATATGAATTTTTATGTATTCCATTACACTTTTTTACAATTGTTTTTCTAGTAATGTCAGTTATATGATAAGAAAGGAACAACAACAATATAAAATAAAAAAAGTGCTTAGATAATTTACTTGAATTTGTTAGATATATTAAAAAGATGCTTATGATTATTTGATATTATGAAAATTTATGGGTGGAATGATTTCTCATTTATTTGGCAGCAAGTATTGGTCTCGTGAAAATGTTAAAGATTAAACGAGAGGGCAAATGATTGTATAATTTTTACTATTTTAATTTAATTTTGAAATATTGTCTTAAATTAGCGGCTGAAAAGGACGTCGTCCAACTGCAGGTTGAAGATTATTGCCAGCGGGTTGACACTAATTTTTGCACAAATCTTCGAAAGGCATGAAAAAAGCAAATCAATAAGAAAAACTTTACATATTTGCTTTCTTAAACTCTTATCACTGTTCATTTATTCATGAAATATGTCGAACGGGGAATGAAATATCATTTGCAGTTGGTTCACAACTTTAACATGGAAAACGCACAGCGTAATTAATTAAAACAACTGCTAGAATCGTGACTTGTTTGGCAATGTGTAAGTTTTGATAATGTAGCATGGAATAGAATGCGAAAAAGAGTCATTTGTCATGTTTGTCATTGTTAAGTTAATGCCAATGATGGTAAAGTGATGATTGGAATATGAACGCATTGATAATTGCTTTCAGTCAAAAGAATACTATGAAGATAATCTAAACGCATATGTAGCCCTGAACTTATACCAAAATCCAGGTTATATAGGCATGTAAATATTTTTAAGAAAATCCAAATTTTCTTTAACATTTAACAAAAACACGATATTAATCTTTTTGAATATAAAACCAGTCACTTAACAAATGACTTTGTATAGAGCTTATCAGGAGGACAACAGCAGTTGTACTTTTAGAGGATTTTAAAAATGTTTTTGTTTCAAAAGGTAGAATTAAAACTAAAATCATTCTCTATTGAAAGAGTACTCTTCCGTGATAAGGACGTCCCTTTGGTTCCTTTTTACTGTGTATGGAATTCTCAACTTGTTAGTTTTTCTCGTGTATGCAGCGATATTTTAGATTTTAATCAGTCAATTCTTTGTATGACCAGCAAACTATTAGGTGAAAAAAACCTGTATCTTGAATGAGTGAAAAATACAATGTTGAAGTTTGGTCCTACTTTGATAAATTGATAAAAATACGTAATCTGCAATAAAGATTATAAGAATACTGTTAATGACTTTAAACACAACCAGTAAGGCAATTAGGACTAATGCTTAAATGAACTTGTCCACTATTTTATAGCACTATTTTGAGGATCTTTGAATATTATTTTCTTCAAAAACTTTGACCCTCTTATATATCAACAATCTACATCGAAACTAAATTCAATAAATATTTTGTCACATTTGGTGCTTTATGCCCACGATAATTCATCTCTGCGTTTGCATAAATGCCTAATTTTCTGGTGGACTAGTGGTTCCCGAGGGTATTCACCAGCCCAGTTGTATGACATCTCTGACATGAAATTAATCAAACAATTTAACAGAAATTTGCTGCATTCATTTTAATTCTAAATCACTAAATATATGGTAAGGCTTCGAAATGTATCGCACTTATTTATTGTCCCTGCCGTCGGATCTGTCATCTAATTTCGATTTTTGGATTTGAACACTTCTTTTACTATATTTAGATCTCAGACTTAATACGTGCCTTAATGAATGGTCATGGATGCTCCTGAGATTTTAAGTGTAGAAATGGACAATTTCTGAAATTTTGTATTGCCAAAAATGTTTTATCTATAAAAATGTGAAAACTTGAAATAAAGTAGGAGATATGGCATGATTGTCCATGCATGAGACAGCTATCCACCAAATGACAATCGAAATTAAACTTCTACAGGTCCCATAAATAATGAACCGGAGCCCATAGGATAACGGGAGCTGTAAAAGGCCAGAACTACAAAATGTTAAACTCTTCATAAACCACGAAAATCGACCTAACTACTGAAAAAATTGTGCAAACTAACAATAATAAATGACTAATAAACAACGAAATCCACTGAACTGGCTTGGTTTGAAACAGGCACATTAAGTATGTAGCGGAGTTAAACCGGTTGGCTCGTCGGTTCTCGCATGCGCACGATATTTCCTCGTACAAAAATTTCAAAATTGACAAAATAAAATGCAATTCAAGGAATAGCATAGATTTAGATTTTTGGTGACGTCATTGATGTATCTTTTATGACTTCATGGCTTCAGAAATTGCAATTGATCCCAACGTGATTACCCAAATCATGAAAGAAATTCCTGTTGTTAAATCTAAAAATTCGCCATTTTATCCCCTTATTTTGTCATTTAATTGGTTTAATTTTGGTACATTTTAAAGTTATCCGATTTTATTTTCAGGGTCTTTTATAGCTCATGTTACAGGGTGGATCTTTTCCACTATTCAAGGCATTGAGGTAACCTGTAGATATTTGTAATTTATATTTTTGGATAGCTGTGTCAAACACTTCTCCTATGTCACTTTTAGTTCTCTATATCACTGATGAGTGAATTGCCATTTTTGCTCAAAAGACATTTGCACATGCACTACCCACAATAGGTAGGTATTTGTTGAATGTGAAAAAAGACAGATATGGGGTAAATGTCAGGGAAACTGTACCCCAACCACAAGAAAATCAGGAAATTAAAAAATATAGAGGTCTTAACAAGGCCTTAAACAAGGTTGGAATACCACCCCTTGTGAAAAGCTCTATATCGCCTTACATAAAAAAGTATATACGTGAAATAATACTGATCCTACCTGAATATTATCAAAAATGGTACCTTTTGTCTTCACAGTTTCACAGTAGATGGTTCGAAAATAGACCATATGGGTTGACACAGTGTGTGCAACCAAGTTGCAGAAAGTGAAAAGTCGAAATAGGGGAAATAACTTTATCAAATTTCAATTAATTGACTAAAATTCTATATCTTAAAATTACTCTAGTCATAAGACAAAAAAAAATCGTTAAAATACTTGAGAAAGATATCTGCTTCTAAACGTTTATGGTAGGTAGAATGTTATTTTGAAATTAATTCAAAATATTTTCTGCAGTCGATGTCAGTAAGGTGTAAAAAGATAGTAGAACATTTCTTTGTAAAGACTTAGAATATATGATAAAAGGAATTCGAAGATATCAAAGGAGCAGACAGAAATCGTTAAGTTGTAAGACAGACAAGACCATGGCCAACAAAATGAAAAGATAGTCAAATATAGAACACACAACACTTCACTGAAAACTAAGGCTGGAGTAACACGAAACATACAAAAACCATGATGATTTCATGAGTATTGTCACAATTGATATACATCACAACCGGACTTCAGAATAGAACATTTTTATAATTGACCAAAAATACCAGAAAAAAGCTCTTTAGAATAAGAAAAATTTATTTCAATATATCTGACTAACACAAATGTGACAATGTGAGGTCCGTATTGTTTGTTTTTAGTTTAATATGGTTTGTATTGACATTATGTCTCCTGTTCCGTCTTATTCATGTTCTCGACATTGCCGTGTTTGTCGACCTGTTCCATTTTGTCCGCTCCTTCGGTTTTCTCTAGCTTCATCTATTTAAAAATATTAGAATTATAAATACGGGATTCCATTAAAATTGATTGAATATATTCACTTTGGTAATTAGAAACATTTTGGAAAATCTTGTCGCATATTTAAAAGTAATGTTAAAATAAAATGGGTCTTATAGGACAATGTTGGGGCATAAATTATGATTACCACTATTAGGTCAGTTAATATGTACAGGATGTTAAGAAAATATTAAAAATATTTAAAATATTTACATTAAGCCACAAAATCAAACGTTAATGAACAGAACAGCCTAGATCATTTTCGGTAATCGGGACATGGAACCGTCAGTTCCGGTTTAAAATATTAAAAGACAAGACAGTAAATTACGCAACAAATAATCGCTTGACACAATGTAAAAGTATGCTAATAGTGGGATTATTTACATATTTATTGAATATAGGAGCCAGATGTAACTTGGGTTAACAAATAATTCCTTCCACTTGTCATTCGCACTGTATGGTATCATTTGTGCTGTTAAATTGTCAAAGGTTGATAAAGAATAATCAGTTTCAGAAATGTCATCTGGATTGTATATTGAAAAATATGTTATTAGTTCTGATAAATCTTGCAATAGGAATAATGAATGAATATAAAACTGCATTGCAGTGATGCATTCATAAAATTTTGCAATTTAGCAGAAAATTTTGATAAGTCGGTGCTTTTAATTACATTTTATCTTATGAAGGCAAAGAAATGTAAATTCAGCACAAAAATACAATTTCTCACTTGCCAACACCATGTTTCTGTGAATGATGTGCAAATTGTTCCATATACTATTCTTTGTCTTTGCATTAATTATAAAAGAACGGTCGGTTGTTATGCGTTCATGCCGTTATATATAGTAAGTTAATATTTCAAATATTTCTGACGGTATGATAACATCCCAATGATAGGATGAATCTTTATGTAGAGTGGAACCTGGCTATTATTACAAATAATGAAAATTTTAATTGGTGTATCGATATTTTTTAATCCGTTAATCCACTCTTACACTGAACTACCGGACGCATAGCGTACAATAAAGAATTTTATCTGGTCCTCTACGGTCATATACGTTTCCCCGCTATGTATTCGGTGCAAACGGTAGATGTATGTTCATGTTCGTTTTGTACGGTGGAAAATTTTAAAAAATGTTCAAAACTTGTTTAACGTAACGAGTTCGTTAATTGTGCGTTTTGCATACGCTTGTACGGTTTATCCAATTGATAAACGACCGCTTAAAGTAGAAAAAACGCATAAACCGTTCGAATTCGAAACTCCTACCGTCTTCGGAACGAAGTCAACGCAGGAGAAATGTACGTACACGTGTGTCACGTGAGTAATATCGCAGTTGGAGTGTATAACTTTAAATATTCACTATTAATTCGTTCTGGCCTGTGTACGGAAAGAGATTTGTAGCGATTGTCTTCCATCATCTAAGATTTCAGATTTTTTCTATGATAGAAAATATTGAGTACAGAATTAGAAATTATGTGCAAAAATGTTAATAAAGATATTTTCATTATTCATCGTATGGTATGAAAAGAAATCATTAAGATAACTAAGGCCGCGAAAGGTATTGCATTTCGATTTGTTTGGATTTGAGTGCTTCTTTTGCTACTTTTTGGTTCTAATGCTAACGATGAAAGATTTCTACTTGAAATGTAGATATAGCATACCAAAATCCTGGTACTTTTGTATTAAGACATGTTGGATTTCATTAGAATTTTAAAAATTTACTAAAAGGTGAGGGAACTAGTTTCTTTATTTATAAGGTTTGTACTGTTAATTAATGTATTTAGTATTGCAACAAGACAACGCGATCTCTGAAGTTCATATTTCATTTAATTTTTCGGAAGTATAAACTTGCCTAAAACAAGATATGTATACCACGTGTTGTATTTATTCATGTTTCATTTCAAGAAACTTAACAAATAAATAAAAAAAAATTCAAATTTGAGATAGGTATACCATTCAGAGTTATGTGTAAAGGTGAGATTTAAGGATTGATACATAAACAAGATTACCAATGTAAACGGCGGGGACATTTACTAAGTGCATTTCGTTCTGAAGCCTTTCCAAATATTCAGTGCTTGGGAATTCAAACAAATGCATCAGATTTATATAAAACATTTGTTGTTATATTTCTTGTTGGACAAGTTTGACAACTGGGATGGAGAATGGCCGAAGGGACCTATGATGAGGCACCAGAGGCTTCGACACAGTGGTTTCAAAATACAAGTTTACAAATGTCGAATAAACATGGGCAATTATAGTATGCTATATGTACATTTCAAGGAGTGACCTCTCATCAGTAGCAGTAAAACCAAAACATAGGAAGTCCAAACACAGTAAAAGAAGTACTCTAATCCAAACAAATCGAAATAGAAGCCAATCCGACGGCAGGGACTAGGTGCCCAGAAGCCTTTCCTTATCATTCAGACATTGTCAAAATACACAATTATCAATGTTGATAAAAACATGCAGAATTTTCTTATGCTATATGTACATTTCAAGGAATAACCTCCCATCTGTACCATTAGAATCAAAACGTAGGAAGTCCCCGATCTAAACAAAGGAAAAGAAGCACTCAAATAAAAACAAATGGAAATGGGAAACCAAATCCGACGGCAGCGACAACTACTCAGTGCGATACTTTTCGAGGAATTTCCGTATTTTAGGGATTTTGAATTTTAACAAATGCAGCAAATTTCTGTAAAACACTGTTTGATAACTTTCACGTCAGACGAGTCTAACACCTGGGCTGGTGAATACCCTCGGCAACTCCCAGTCCACAAATCATTTAAATACAAAACCATTTTGAATGTATACGACGAAAAATTAATATTTATGTGGTCCTTACTGTTCGAAGCTGTCAGAGGTTTCTTTGGTTTTGATAGATGTATTAATTTTGCCATTATAAACCGATAATATAGCGCCTAAGAATGAAATGATTTGGGAGTTAATATTAGCTCTACTATTAGGTACTGTTCTCCATAAGAATCAGTCAATTTTAGATAAAAATAAATCATGTTAAAAGAACTCACAAATACACTATATAAATTCAAATTCAAATTAATGGCATTTACATTAACAAGCATATTTTTTATTCCAATGTTTAGTAGTAGAAGAAATTAAACACAAAAATGCACTGTAAAATGGTATTTTTAAAGGGGTTCACCATTTGAATAGACCATGTAGAAGACTTAACACTTATTGTGATGTTTTGTGTGATGATAGCCAATGCTTGCTCATTCGGGAGCGCCTGAACTCACCCTAGTTTGGGTAGGGCTCGTGTTACTCTAGCTTTAGTTTTCAGTGTAGTGTTTTGTGTACCATGTTTGTATTTAGTTTCTTTTTTGTCAGCCACGATCATGTCTGTCATCTGATTAAACGATTTCTCTTTTCCCCTTTGGTATCATTGAATTCTTTGTACGATTTGGTATGAATTCGGTATGATAAAAGAGCTAGGCAAATTTAGCCTTTTTGTCAGTCTTGTCGCACATGAAATTAATCAATAATGCTTTACAGAAATTTGCTTCATGTCACCGGTGCAGTCTCAATCGCCCGATCCACAAGGCTTATAATTACCCATCGCGATCATCAGGTGGCGATGGGGAGGCTTCTCGCTGGGCGTTGCAAGATTGTAATACGGAATGCCTGGGCTTGGACCATAATAATCAACGTTTTGGGAATGTCAAACACTCTCTGCACGTAAAAGACACAAAATGCATTTTTCGAAAAAGACAAATGCTACAAAAGGCATTTAATATTACGTCCCTTCCTATCACTCTTTTTTTTTCTGTGGAATTAAAATAACCAACGCCTTGTTGTGTCTAATTTGACAATCAATCAATAGACATATTTCGTTTCAAAATATGTAAATAATGCGTCTTTTGAATAATAATCTGTACAGCATGCCATACAGATATATTGATAGGAAATTTACCTTGCAAAAAACTTGTCTAGCTCTGCCTAAGCAAATGTGAAAATTTCCAACATACACTGCATTGCAGTTCAAATCATAATGACAGTAATAAACGGAATATAAACCTGATTTCATTTTTAATTTCATTGAAGCCTCGTCATAGTAACTCCCCGCGAAAAAGTATGCGAAAAGCATGCACTTACCAATTAAAATTTGGGACCAAATATTGGCATGACAAATAAAATGTAAGGCAGGTTTTAGGCTTCCTTTTGTGTTTGTCTTAGCTCTGATGTATATACATGTATATATATTTCAAATATGCATGCCTCATAGATTTGCTGGATATGGGTAATTATTTAAAAAAAAAACAACAATTATTCTGTTTCCATAGCAACCAAACTGCTAATATTTCCCTTTAAAACACAAGGTTTTGGCTGATGCTCAGCAGATTTTGACATCTCAGTAAGGTAAGAAAAGAAATTCAATCCACATCTGGTATAGCTTTCTGGAAAGGATACTTACTACAGTTTAAATAAATAAAATAAAAAACATAGGCTTTTCAGCTCATTTTCTCACAAAATGTGGGAATCTGTTGTCACAGGAAATTGCATGGAGCTGTATAATTGTACAACATTAAAACCTGTCCGGTACGGAACTAGCTTATTCCGAACCCATTTCAAGCTGTATGAATGATTGAAATTGAAATATGGAAACCCATATGTTAACAAAAACACATTTAATCATCACATCAACCAACTTTCACATTCCTATGCACTTCTGTGCCATTAATTCTCTTTATTTTTGAAAATCTTAAGATGTCAAAATCCGAAAATATTCTGTATCTCTCTCCTAATTGGTAACTGCAACCTAAATGCTTAATATTAAAGCTTTTTAAGCTGTTTATTGAAACAGAAGCTAATACGTTTATGTGAAATAAAGTATTAAACATTGATAAAAATGTTTGACACAACGTACCTCAACGTTGCTCATAGATATGAAATATATTTTTTAACACTCATAATAACTTTAAAGTGATAATATCGATGAATATTGGTAGGACAACAAAACAGATGATCACTCCGATATAATCTTTATTATTGACAGCTTAAGGAGTAACAAATCAACTATTTTATAATTTTATAACGTTTTGCTATCAAGGGTATAGTTTCTTGAGAAACAAATTAATAAACGTCATCATGTTTTATTTTCTTAAATGTCACACCAGTCTGAAAGGTAAGCAGTATCTTGTGTATCCCCCGCGGCTATCTACGTCTAGGCATGCTTTCAAACAGTTTATTCATGGCTTGCTGACCGATATGACGCCATTCTTCCTGCAGAGCCCTGGCCAGTTCAACAAGGTTTGAAGGGTAGATATAACGGTTTCTAACTGTCCTATCAAGGGTGTCCCAGGCATGCTCAATAGGGTTGCAATCAGGGGAATACGCAGGCCATGGTAACTGGTCAATTTTTTGCTGCTGTAGAAAGTCTTGCACCACACGAGCATGATGAGTTGTAGCGTTATGATGTAGCAAGAAGTTTCTGTGGAAGTGTCGCCTAGCATATGGAATAAGTTCTGTTTGAAGAAGTTGACGATATCGCTCGCCGTTGACAGTACAACTAATTCCGTTCTTCCACCATAGTGAATTCCACCCCAAACATGTGCAGATCCACCTTCGCCATCACAGTACCAACTATACATCCCCCCCTGAATCGTTCACCATGTTGTCGGCGAATTCGGTCCCTTCCGGGAAATCTACACAACCGAAATCTCGATTCGTCTGTGAAGATAACATGACGCCACTGTCTAAGAGCATAACGACGATGCTGCTGTACCTATTGAAGGCGTCTTTTCTTGCGTACGGCATTTAACAATGGACGACGACCAGGTCTGCAAGCCTTAAGACCACGCTTGAGGAGTGGTCTCCAGGGCTCGACCCACACAGCTGGCCCAGCGAGAACCCTAGTCAGCGAATCGGGGAGGCCCTCTAGTTGGGGTGTTGCCAGGTTATAATACCGAAAGCCTGGCCGTGGATCAGGTGGGTGAAGTGTTTACAAAGTGCCACGCTCCTTGCATGTAAAAGAACCATTTTATAGTTTTCGAAAAAGAGAAGGCTAATACCGCTACAAAATACTTAATTTTCCGTCCCTACCCATCACTCGCTTTTTCTAGTGACAGTTAAAAACCGTTTCCCTGTTTGGTCCCATCCCACCCCCTTTTCGATATTTGATAATTGTTGAACTTGTTTTCGTCCTGAATATGCATGAAATATTTGCCACTGGACGTTCAGCATCCAATTATCAAATCAATCAATCTACTATGTCTAGATCGCAGATTTTGGTTAGATGCCGTTAATGAGAGGTTATTCCTTGATAAACGTTCTCAGCATTGCAAAATTCACAAAAGTCTGCCTTCTAGACTGTTTTCTCATACATCCGTTAAACTCTTATTAAGAATATCTAGTCTGGGGAAATCATTTCGCCGCAAAACTCTCACCAAATGACAGTAGAATTTAAACTTCTTCTGGTCTCATTATGGCCTTCAACAATGAAATAGAGTCCATACCATAACGGAAGCTGTAAAAGGCCCCGAAATACAATTTGTGAAACTATACATAAAACACGACAATCG